>SKCR01023552.1:0-43795 GCA_019454045.1 Zanthoxylum bungeanum
CTTGATTTTGTGAATATTTTGATGTGTTTTGTGTTATTTTGTAGATAAATAAAGTTTCAGGACATTCTGGAGGTGATTTGGAGCAAAACAGTGAAAATTGGCAAAAAGAGCAAAATAGTAATTTGTCTGCGCGCGACGCGCAAACCCTTGGCGTCGCGACGCTTAATGTGGCGCCGAGTGTTGCTAACGTGCGCCGGGGTCCACAAGTCAGAATCTAAAAAGTTTACTTGCTAACGTGCGTCGTGCCACGTGTCACCATCACAGTCGATCCGCTAAAATGCACCTGCCACGTGTCATCATCCTAAGATGCCGACAATAATCATCTACACTAACGTGCGTCATGCCACGTGTCATCATCTCAGAAGATCAGCTAAAATGCGTCGAGTGCCACGTGTCAAAAACCTATGGTGTCGACACTCCGCGTGACACGTGTCACCTTCTCATTGGACCGAATTATTGGCAAATCACATTCTGCCACATGTCAAGCTCTCATTGGACCACTCTTACCGTGTGCCACATGTCATCATTTGATTGTGCCGACAGAATGCGCGTGGTCAAACCGCGTTACCAAAAATGCGTGCCAGCGTCGCGACGCTGGGAGCTTGGCGTTGCGACGCCGGTTGCCGAGTTTGCCTATAAATTGAGCTCTTCTTCACTTCATTTGGTGTGCTTTCCTTGGGAGCTTTTCCCTGTTTTTTTAGAGGATTGCATCTAGTTTTTGAAAATAAAAATAATATTTAATTTATGTATTTTAATTTTCAGTAATAAAAGTTCTTCTTCTTCTTCTTTTTTCTTTTATGTTTTGTAGTTAAATTTCTGTTGGGGTAAAGGTGAAGCTTTTTACTTTTATAATTTAGATTAATCTCCCTTAATTATAATATATAAATTATTTAAAACCTGACTTAATAAGGATACCGCCAAATTGGTCGGTTGGTAATTATTTTAAAACTGGTTTTAACCTGACTTAATGAGGATACCGCCTGGTTGGTCGGTTGGTAATTAATTATTAATTTGACTTAATAAGGATACCGCCTATATGGCTGGTTGGTAAATTTCACACAGATTTATATATTATAATAAGGGAGATTTCTAAATTATAAATAGTAAAGGTAGATTAATCTCACTTTAATTATAATATGGAAATTTTAATATGAATTAAAAGTTGATTCCGCCTTAACGACTGGTTTTAATTATGTAACATAATGTGACACCGCCTATATGGCTGGTCTTTAGGTGACAGATAATTACCGCCTATATGGCTGGTTTATGGATAAATAATAACACCGCATTTATGGCTGGTTCAACTTAATTGGATAATACTGGGAATTTCCATAGTATAATAATTTGAGATTTCTAAAAGTGGATCCTCTAACCCCCAGCATTTTATTTTATTCTAGGGAAGTGATGAAACACAATATCCACACACTTAATAATTGATTTTCTTTTTATAGGTAATTCCTTAGTTTGTTTATTGAGTCTTAAGCTTAATGCTTCATGTTGTCTGATCACCAATAAGATTGATATGGTAAACTTAAAATGAACTAGACATAAGGATTTTAAGTTTCAGCCTTAGATTCAATAGCCCACGATCTTCCTTGAGGATAGATAACCATTAAATAGATTTCCTTACAAGATATACATATACCTGTCGGGCGGGGGTAGCCATAATTGGAACATAATCTTAATGAATCCAGGTAATTTGGTTGACATAGACATATGGTTCAATTGGGTTATATTGGGTATTTGCGTTTGACCATCGACGGAGGCTTTTGCATAATTTCGTGTTCCAGGTTAGCAAACTGATTTATTACACATAAATAAGAGAATCAATTCATCTTTACAATAATATTGTATGGAGTCACGACCCTAGATCCTTGTGTCTTTTCTTTATTTTCCTTAGTATTTTCTTTTGAGTCTGTTTTTATTTTATTTTGCAAAACCACATTCAACCAATCAAAAGCAATCAATTCTCTTCTTCCTATAATTAGATACTTGTAAATAAATAGTATCAATAATTAATAATAACAGTAGGAATTAAGTCCTCGTGGGATCGATATTTTTATACTACTTGAACGATACGTGCGCTTGCGTTATACTTGTGTGTTTACGCCGGTCAGTAACTAGTTTGACTAGAAATATTATCTCTATATTAGAGTATAACTCATTGCGGGTATACCTTTATATTCTAGAACACTAAAGTGTTTTATTTTATAAATATGATATTGAGATAAACACATTAGATGTGAATAACAGTATTTATATTTTGAATATAAATGAATCTCAAACGTATAACATGACAAACAAATAGCTCAAACTGAATTAATCAGATAAGACTTATTTGTGGTATTGTTGTCTGGGACACATTAAACAAGACTCGTATATCTACACTTTCGAAGAGTGGATACTAGGACGGATTTGATCCTATTCAAATGATGTCTACGAATATAGTTTATTAGGCAAAGTGCCTAAAACACCTTTTAATTGGTAAAAGTGCAAATGCCACCAATATGTTATCCCTCGTTCATAGTGACGTAAGTGGGCCCATATGTAGCTAGGCTAGAGGTGGATATGAACACTTCGTAACCTTTATGGATGTGGCATCGCGTTATGGTTATGTGTTTCTTTTGAAACACGAATCGGAACTTTTGATAAATTCAAAGAGTTTCGACACGAATAAGACAGACAGATCAGCTAAAGTATAAAACCGTCACGGTTAGACCATGGTGTAAAATACTTAAGCAATAAGTTTCTTGAATATTTGAAAGAGTATAATATTCTTTCACAGTGGACTCCTCCCGAAACACCTCAATTGAGCGGTGTGTCCAAACGGAGAAACCAAATTTTGTTAGACATGATAAGGTTAGTCATGAGTCGCTCTGAGCTACCATTTTCCTTCTAAGGATACACATTAAACAGTTCCATAAAAATCTGTTAGACAGACTTCATAGTAGATACGAACAGGAAAGAAACAGGGTTTTCTCATTCCTGAAGATTTGGGAATGGTAGGCATATGTTTGGATGATACCAAACTAGAACCCAAATCGGATAAGTGCCAATTTTGTGGGTTATCCTAGGGTAACCAAAGTATAGTACTTATACAACTCACAAGAGAACAATGTAATTATTGCTCGCCATGCGGTTTTCCTAAGAGGAATACCAATATGCAGTGGTAAGTGGGAGGAAAGTAAAACTCGATGAAAATCGGAGTAATACTGTTTCAGGCACCGATTCCTTAACGGAACACAAACAGTTCATCAGGGATGAAACTGTACCACAATCTTCGAATACACAAGAACCGCGTAAGTTAGAGAGAGTCAGAAAACAACCTGGGAGGTATAGGTTTCTGATCTCACCTCATGAAGATGTCAATCTTATTGAGGAAGATGAACTGACTACGTATGAGGAAATGATACAAGGTATTGACTCCCTGTTATGGCAAAATGCCATGATGTCGAAATGGATTCCATGTATACCAACCAAGTTTGGACACTAGTTGATGTACCGGAAGGCATTGTGCCTATTGGTACTATATGAGTCTTCAAGGAAGACATACATGGATGGCAACATACCAACGTACAAAGCTATGTTTGTAGCGAAAAGGTATCGTTATCAACATTGTGTCGATTACGATGAAACATTTTAACCGTTGCCATGGTTAAATCCATTCGGATAATGCTTGCTAATGCTGCATGTTTCATTTATGAAATTGGCAGCTGAACGTCAAAATCACTTTCCTTAAACAGAAACCTTTTGGAGGATGTTTACAACATCCTGACGTTTTTGTCATACCAAAACATGCAAACAAGGTTTGCAAGTTAAATCAATCTGTTTATGGATTGAAGAAAGCATTGCGTTCTTGGAACTAGCGTTTTGATGTAATCATAATGGTAATGATTTGATTCAAAACGAAGAATAATTCTTGTGTATATAAGGAGGTTAATGGGAGCGCACCAACAGTGATTGTCCTATATAATGATGATATGTCATTTCTTGGAAATGACATTCTCATAATATGATCAGTGAAAGCTTAGCTTTCATGAAAATTCTCCGTAGAAAACTTGGGAGAAACAACCTTTATTCTAGGAATAAGGATCTACTGGGATAGATCTAAAAGTTGTTGACACTCTCTGAGAACTCGTACATTGAAATATATGTACATGACCTGGTGTTTTATATGCTTTGAGCATATGGAGTCACAATCAGGCCAATCCAAGTGATAGTCACTGGATTGATATTAAGAACATCCTTATGTATCTTAGATGAACTAATGATGATGTCTTATACTATGGAGAAGGAGAACTTGAAGTGACTGGGTTCACCGTTGCAAGTTTCCAAACCGGTAATAACGACTGTAAGTCGTAATCTGGATACTATATAGTTTGAATAACGGAACAGTGAGCTGGAAATCTTCCGAGCAAGATACTGTTGCCTAATAAACAACAAAAGTGGAAAATTGCTACAACTGAGGCAGCAATAGAAGCACTTTGGATCCAAATAATCCTAACTTGATTAGGAGTAGTTCTGTTAGCAGCTGAGCTAGGCTCAAGCACAGGCTAAAGAATTAATGGTCTCATCAACGATCCAAGTATATACTTCAACTATTCATCTGATTCGTTCGGATCATACATCGTGGCGATATGATGATCGAATAAATCGCATCAGATGATAACATTACAAATCCACTGACAAAAGCATTTATTCTCAGCAGAAGTTTGAGCGAACCGTACATAGTTCAGGTGTAGGACACTTGAGTGATTGGCTATAGGGCAAGTGGGAGATTGTTGGACAATTATGACCAATAGTCTCACTATTTGTACATAACATGGTGTTGTTGTACAAATTAACTATGTGACAAAGGAAATTGCTCTTTTATCATTTGTAATTGGATTACCGGGATACATAAATGATAAAAGTCCCTATGATTAGTTCTGGATTAATAAGATATGAGACAGTATTAATCCACTAAGGTTTAATCATTAAAATATCCCTAGTCGTAGTATTATCGAGATTGGACATCGATAATGCGGAATAGACTAGTATTGCACTTGTGCGTGTTATGGGAGCATAACGGCATAGTTCTCATATATTTGGGTATTGGATACTTATGCAAGTGTAATAAGAGGTTGTGTTTACCGATTGTACGGAAACAGCTTCGCTCTGGATAGACCCCTCGGATTACATTGGTAGTATGACTATGTGTCTACGGAAGTCCGAATCAGGGTAGGTGTATTTGGTCTTAACCTGAGACTTGCACCGCTAATACTTGCGAAAATCAATATACTTTAGTTTTGGTCGTCCAAGGCTTTAACAGGTTCTGTGTAAGCCTCTTCTGGGTATATTGAGAATCGTAGTGTATTGGGTGTGATGTCGAGATGGAAGTATCACTCCAGTCATATGGAGATGATGGTCACGTAGGATACGGAACTGCCGCTCTTATATGTTGCAGCTATCGGGATAATTTGACTAGGTCATGCTTATCCGATTATAGAGACTAGTTACCAGAGATCTGATATGTGCTTCGTACGGGGCAGACATAATTCCAGCCCAAGGCCTAGCATGTGACATCCGATATTGGATCGCAATACGCAATACTACGTATATTACGCCTGATATAGATTACATATTCCTTTAAGAATATCTCTGGAGAATTGGGTAGGCACGGTGCTTTGCTAGAAGCCAACCATGTCTTGTAAATCGATAAAAACGTAGTACTAGGTACGTACGTGTTCGAATAGTCCGACGACTGGATTTACTGCCAATATATCCGGGGATCTCATGGGTTGCTTCCCGAAGATTCACCGATGACGTATGACCCGAATATAATTAATCTAGGATTAATTATAAGAGAGAGAAAATTAATCTACGATTAATTACGGAGATATTTTATCTGGGATAAAATATTATTTAAAGGGAGAGAGCGATTAATTTGGAATTAATCGATAAATTAATATATTCGATATATTAAGCGAAATTAGATTTCGACGCGGAATTAAAATTGGATTTTAATTTGGACAAACGAGTTAATTTAGATTAATTCGTTAGCGACGTGAATAGTAATTTTGCTAGGCATAATTATTTAATTAAATTTGATTTAATTACGTCGCAATGGAAAATTCATTAATTCGGAATTAACAAACCCGAGCCCGGGATGTGTTGCGAGGCCACTCCGATTTTGAATCAAGCGCGGCCACAAATCACATCGCAAGTCACTCAAATGCACATCCATTTTTTGTGATGTGTGTCATGTCACCTTTTTGGTGATGGAGGTGGTTGAGAGCAATTAATGCTCTTTTCCCTCCAAATTACTTTTGGAAAGCATATACCAAAATGCTTTGACTTTGTGTAATGATTTGGAAAGGTTTTAGAAACCAAAACACAGGTTTATATGCTTAATTGATCTTGGTTTGACCTATAAAAACCCAACACTAAGAATATGCATAGACTTTAGGAATTTAAACTTGGCAACACCAAAATATCAATACCATATGCCGACGTTAGATTCCTTAATAGACTCCACAATAGGGTATCAGATGTACTCTTTTATGGATGGGTATGGAGGTTATAATCAGATCTACATCGCCGAAAGTGATATAATAAAACAGCTTTTAGGTGCCCAGGGTCTTTAGGATGTTATGAGTGGGGTGGTGATGTCGTTCGGTCTAAAAAATACTGCGGCTACTTACCAGCGAGCCATGAATCTAATTTCCATGATATGATCAGTAAATTCATAGAAGTCTATGTAGACGATATAGTGGCTAAGTTTGTGACCATGGACGAACATTTTAGACACTTGACGATGGCTTTTGAGCGAATGAGGAAATTTAAATTGAAGTTAAACCCTGCCAAGTGTGCTTTTGGGGTGAGTGCAGGAAATTTCCTAGGTTTTCTAGTACACCAACGGGGAATTGAGATTGATACCAATAAATCTCGGGCAATCACTGAAGCCAAACCACCCCAAAATAAGAAAGTTGCAAAGATTCCTAGGGCAAATTAATTTCTTAAGAAGATTTATCACTAACTGTGCATGAAAAACTAAAGTGTTCTCGTCTCTGTTGAGGCTAAAGGATAAGGACGAGTTCGTCTGGACCGAAGAACATCAAAAGGCTTTCGAGAGCCTGAAGAAATATTTGTCACAACCGCCAGTGATGGTACCCATTGTGCCAGGACGGCCAATGAAGTTATACAGATCAGTCGAGGAGCAGTCCATAGCTAGGATGATCGCGTAAGACGATGACATGGACGTCGAAAGAGCCATCTATTATATCAGCAGACAATTGCTGAAATATGAATGTAATTATCTCCAATGGAGAAATTGTGTTTGGCTTTATATTTTACATGTACTAAATTACGAGCCTACCTTAGGCCGACTACAGTGAATTTAATTACTAAAGCTAATATTATAAAGTACATGTTCTCTCGTCCTATTTTGCACCAAAGAGTTGGTTTCTGGTCATTATTATTGTCAGAATTCGACATACGGCATGAACCTCAAGAGGTTGTAAAAAATCAGGCCTTGGCAGATTTCTTAGTCGACCACCCATGTTTAAGTACCATTAGAGAAATGGAAATTGAATTAGATGAATGCAGCTTGAAACCATGGACGATGTATTTTGACGCATCTAGCACGATGAAAAGAGCAGTGATAGGAATAATTTTAGTCATTCCATTGGGAGAATCATTCCTTTTCCTAATCAGGTTGGACGAATATTGCACCAATAACCAGGCCGGATACGAGGCCTTGATATTTGGGTTGGAAATTCTCCTCAATATAGGAGTAACACACGTGTCCATTAGAGGAGACTCACAATTAGTAATCCAACAGGTAATGGGAGCCTTTAAATGCCAAAGCCCATCAGTCATGGCACTATCAGATATAGCCAAAGAGTTGCTAGATCGATTTGACTATGCGGAGCTAGAATACGTTCCAAGGACGAAGAACGAAGTGGCCAACAATTTGGCCCAAGCGGCCTCAGGATATAAACAGACAAACATAGATGGTATATATAGGAGCGAAGAGGTCAAGCCGGCCTTGATAAGAAGAAAGAGGGTGACAGGTGCCATGACTGTTAAGGTCCAAGATGAGGACGATTGGAGAAGCGAGATCAAAGAATTTTTAAGACAGCCCGAAAATGGGAAAGATCGAAGACTGAAACTCAAAGCCTTGAACTACGTGATGTCGGGAGATGTGCTATACAAAAAATGCCAAGACGGTCTGTTGTTGAAATGTGTAGGGCCATCAGAATCCAAAACCATTATGGCCGAAATACACGAAGGTGTTTGTGGGGCTCACCAGGCCGGGATAAAGATGAGGTGGTTGATCATACGGAGTGGGTATTATTGGCCGAAAATAGGAGAGTCATGCATATCGTATGCCAAGTGATGTGTTGCTTGTCAGAAGCATGGGCCCATTCAAAAGGCACCAGCAACCGAAATGGTCCATGTCATTAAACCATGGCCATTCATAGGATGGGTGATAGATTTGATAGGGAAAATCTATCTTGCATCTAGCAAGAGACATAGCTTCATTATCGTCACCACGGATTTCTTTACCAAATGGGTGGAAGCTATTCCAGTAGTGGAAATCTCTCAAGAGCAAATCATCAAGTTCATAAAAGAGCACATCATTCACCGATTCGGTATACCACAAACAATAATTGTAGACCATGGTACTTCGTTAAATGGCGAGAGGGTAAAAAGCTTTATGGCCGAATATGGGATCCGGCTAGCAAACACCACTCCATATTATCCTCAGTCAAATGGTCAGGCAGAATCATCCAATAAAACCCTTAAAGGGTTGATTCGGAAGATGGTGACGAACAATACTAGGCGATGGGACGAGTGTTTGAGTCAGGCTCTATGGGCCTATAGAACGTCACCGCGAACGAGTACCTCGATCACGCTATTTCAATTAGTATATGGTCAAAAGGCCGTACTACCAGTTGAAATTAATATTGAATCCACCAGGGTGATGTTGCAAAAAAAAATTGACAAATGAGGACTACAGCAAAGCAATGATCCAAAATTTGTTGGAATTGGACGATATTAAATGCGATGTCATAAATCGTCTGGAAGAACAAAAGAAAAAAATGGCCAAGGGGTATAATCAGAAAGTCATGGCTAAATCGTTCAGAAAATGTGAATTAGTGTGGAAAACTATATTGCCACTTGGTGCCAAAGATCCGGCATATGGAAAATGGTCGCCTAATTGGGAATGCCCTTTCGAGGTAAAAAAACGTGTTGCCAAACAGGGCCTATCATTTTTGGAATTTGAATGGGAAATTACATGTTATAGCGATAAACGGTAAATACTTGAAAAAATATGTGCCCTCATTATGGGAGCACGAGAACGTAATGTCTTTGCAATAAGGACAAAGTTGAGAAATATGAGAACACAGGACGAAAACGTCCTCAAAAGTACAACGCCTAGACGATGAAACGTCATATATTACATAATTATTGGCCGACCAAAGATCGCTGAAGCTCGTCAGGCGAATCCTTTTAAAGTGAGAACTTCTTCCCCAGGTTCTACCACTCTCTCAGCATCCCAGCATCGGTTTTTCACTAGATCGGCCACGCCCTTCTCAAAACCAACTCGGGTCAGGGCAGAAGTGATTTTGGGAAGCTCTGCAGTTTATCTAACCGCTCATTTGGCAACTGAAGGAAACCCAAAATCTATGATTTTCCTTTACATGTGTCAACACGAGTCGTTCTCCGGAAGCATCGTCCAGGCTGTCACCATTATTGTTGCGTGTGGCAGAGGAGAAAGCAGAGTTGATGTGATAAAACCATCAGGCTGCAGGCTTACTTTCGGCAAAGTCAGGCCTAAGGCAGAGAACCTGGCAATCGGTCAGGTAACACATGGGAAGCATAACAACTGTAACCTCTTTCAACCAACCGCTCGGCCATAAGCCAACCCTACTCAAAATATCTTGGCTTGATCTCCCATAACCAAAAAAAATCATTATTGAAGGAAAATTTGTCCCGGAAATGGCATTCCCATTTGTCCCCTGAGACAAAAATCAGCCGTCAACATTTGGTGCTATCTGTGAGGAACCAACGAAAAGCAACTTCCATAGTATGAAGATAGTGGGAGGTAGAGACCGTAGGTTGGTGAATAGTTCAATAGCAGAATGGATGGAAGGGGGAGGGAACGAAAGGAGCAGACCGGGAAAAGAAAAGATCTGTATGGAAAAGGGGCTGTCGGAAACAAAAGCTTTTCTTTAATGAGTTGTGAAATGGAATGTAAGAAGGTTAGCCAACGGCCATCCACACGGGTTGAGTTGTAAAATGGAATGTAATTTTGTGGATGAGTACGTCCATTGGCAGCGGCTGACCGAGTCCCTCTGTGAGAAGGTACTGTACCCCCCGGTTTCCCATATCACCTTTACTGAAAGATCGGTCGGGTAGTTAGCTAGCCAAGGGCGAGAAGGAATGCCCATCGGGCTAGTCCTCAATTAGTGCAGTGGCCTCCCCCGAACAAGAAGAAAAAGCAACAGTCCTCAATTAGTGCATCCGAACGAGAGGAAAAAATTCCAATCTTCAATTAGTGTGGTCGAACGAGAAAAAGAGCGGAAAATGAGGAAGAAATTATAAAGTCACCCTAGACAGGTGTCGTAAAGTGAGGACTTGTGGGCCGACGTCTATCACCCTAACATAAAGAAATTTACCTCGATTTCATTTCCAATTCAATCAAGGTGAATTTGGGGGACAATTGTTGACAAAAGAAAGTCACCCTAGAGCGAAATCGCCCTAAAGCGAATGAGTAAAGGACGAAGGCAAGGAGAGTGACAAAGGGAAGAACGATCGGAGCAATCACCATATGACACAGCGATTAAAACGACAAAGGACTCAGGACGACCGAAAGCGATTAGAACGACAAAGAACTCAGGACGACCAAAGCAGCGATTAGGACGACAAGGGACTCGGGATGACTGAACAAATGATGCAGTTGATCCCACGATTACAGCAGTTAGGCATTTTCCCTCCACGATTAGGCAGTTAAGGCGCACGACTCAACGGTTGAAGGCATGACCCAGCAATTGCAAGGAAGTTATGAGCCGAAACTGCCCGAATAGTTTACAAGTTTCACTATAAAATGCTCACTCATGCAAAGATTACACCCCGATCAAATGAAGACTCAAATGAGCATATTTTTATTTTTCATTTCTTAGTTTCATAATCCTTAGGACTGTAACTTGTGTGCTTGCGCCCCTTGAAGGCTTATTCACTTAATCAAACACCCCTTGCTGGGACTTTGTCTCAGGAAATTTGAACCTTACACGTTGTTCTTTCTTCTGGCAGAAAATTGTGCAAACACAAACCATGTCCTTTCAACGAACATGCTTCGAGCAGTTAATATTTACAACTTATAACAATCAATACAAGATATTTTCCATGTGAAATACATTTGTAAGTAATTGTTCAAGAAGGGAGTAAGTTAAAATTAACCTCTGAGAATACTATTGCGAGAGGAGTGACCCCATTTTGCAGAGTACATCTGAAGACTGAAATCCCCATTGCATATCAAGTAGCACACACAAATTTGTGAAATATATATATATATATATTGAAAATTAAACAGATTTGAGTAATTAATTAACTAATGCTCTTGAACTGAACTAAAATAAACCCAATCGATACTAAAACTAGCACTTATAGAAGCTCAAGCAAAAAACATATAGGAATAAGCACAACAGCAATGAAAATGCAGTAGCAGAGCTGCCACGTGTGATCAGCCTCATAAAAATTGTTATTTCCAACAATGATCTGTTTATCTGTGCCCATCTTCTATGTTTTCACTTTATTTCTTACCGTCTCAAATGCACTTTTGTCTGCTTAAGCTTTATTAATTTTTCTACTTTATCCTATAATTTGTTTACAGCTTCTCAGCTACCAAAGTGGCACACAACTGACAACTAGTCAACATGATAATAGCAGACCTTTGACGTTGAAAAAATGCAAGAACAGCTTTTAAACAATGATGGGCTTTTGTTAAAAAGCTGTTTAAGCTAGGTCCAAGGCCGAAGCTTTCGATGATGTCTTACTAATGGACATTACTGATCGAGGTTGGGGTTGCAGTTTTTTGTGTTTATGTATGAATGATGTAAGCCCTACATGAAAGTTTGAGCCTCCAGAAGGTTGATGACAGAAGTTGGTCAGAGACTTTCCTTCTGACACAGGAACAGTGTTGGATTGGTTAAATTGCAGGCTGTCACATGGGCAGAACATGTAATAGAGGATAAAGGTGGGAATGATGGCTTTTTGCTGACAGAAGGTGGTTGAGTCAGAAGACCAGATCTACTATTTGCAGAGTAGTTGGGGAAAATGAGCATGAGCGACAGTGACAGGCTAACGTGAGCTGACGTCACGAGTTGGTGTAACATTAGATTTAGAAGCCTATATAAGGGGGTTGAAAGCTCAGATTTAAGGGTTAGTATTTTCTACATTCCATAACTTGTAAAAGAGCTCTAAAAAGCTTAGTGATGGAGAGAGAAAGCTGGTCGGTCTTGACTCGAGCTCATAATAAATTTCCTTTCTCTTCTTCGCTCCTGTGGACGTAGGTTGGAGCCACACTCCGCTGAATCACGTTAAACCTTTATTTTCTCTGTGATTTTTAGTTTGGTTTGTCAAGTTTTTTTTGGTTCCCAACTAACTAACAAATTCACTGCTTGGGGGAGATTTATTCGAGAAGTAGATTTCCTAAATTATCCTTGAAATAAAAAACAACCTTCAACAAAACGATAAGAAAAACACTCCAATACAATATGTTTATCAAGTAGTGTGTTGAAGACTTTTTATTTTATCTTTTAACTTGTTTCTCATTGAAAGTTCGTAATTATCCAAGGTTCTGACCCTATGCAGAATTTATCACAATTAACTAAGATAAGTCCTAAGTCTATAGATTTATCAACAAGCAACCTTATTCTAACAAATATCCAATCAATGCATATTAAAAATGCAAAAAATAAAACAACAACACAAGTCAACACAAGTTATTTTGGTGACGAAGTGGAAAACTTGTGCAAGTAAAAAACCACTTTGGGTATCTCAGCTACCAGCCTAAAATACATATATGAGAAAAACTTATAGTGATGGTAAAAGACCTATGGCGTAACTCCACCGACTCTAGTACCTTTATCCTACAAGAACTCGAAGAACTCTTCAAGCCTATACCCCACGGTTTTCTTCATAACCTCTGAAGTCTCTGAGCGGATTGTCTCTACAACTCTGAACGTCAGAACTCCAACTACCAATTTTCCTCCTAAAGAACTCTGGAGGATTAGAAATTTTGGGTTAGGTTCTGTTGAAGGTTTATCAAAGATGGATTTCACACCAAACATATAGAAGACAAAAGATGAAAGGAGTCTTCAAGGTGAAATCAAAGAAGGTTGAAAGCTTTGAGAGATTTTGGCTCAAGAGATTTGTGTTTCAACCATTGGGGAAGGTGGCTACATGTTCTAATTATAGGTAGGGTTGGTATCTAGGCTTTTTCAAAGGCAAAAGGCTGAAAAACGCGTTCTGATCGCAGTCGTGTTCAAACATTTACTCGAACGCATCACGAACGCGTGTCTACTGGAAAGACTTGTTCGAACGCTATTCGAACACACCTCGAATGTTTGCTCTCTTGAATGATCCATTCGAATGCTTACTCAAACGCACCTCGAACGATTGCTCTCTGTAATATTTCGTTCGAACCACGAACGTGCCACTAACACCACACGTTCGAACGCTGAAACGAATGCAGCACTAACGAAATTGTTCCAGCTTTGTCAAAAATCAGTCCAATTGCTCCAAGATCTTCAAGATTTATTATAACTCAATTGAAATTATTTTGTTACGGACATTGTCAATAAAAATGGAACTAACAATCTCCCTCTTTGGCATTCCGTGATAAAACACTACCTAATACAAAGACTACGGTAACAAAGAACAACACACACACCCATATGCAGTGAAACAAAATAAACGAGCAAAAACATAAAACACACACACACACATGCAATGGGAAAATAAATGCAACTTCTAAGCAGAGTTACACCGAAGTGCACTCTTATCATGACTGTCAGGATCAAGGCATTCAGAAGTATATGGGAAGACATCTTGTTTCCTCACCCAAACCTTTCTAGGTACCTTTTCCACATGAGTATTCCCAGTCAACAAAGCAAGTTTCTTTCTAAGAAATTGTGTCTGTTTAGTTAGTGTAGAAACTTGAGAAACTAGATTTGAAGTAGAAAATCTAGGTGACACACTCTTATGCATCTTCTTTTGTTTGTGCAACATGAAGCATTTAGGCTTAATGTGTTCTTCCTTGCCACAGTGATGGCACACAGGCACAAACCTCGGATGAGAGCGAGGTTTACCTACAACACCTCTAGATCGAGGTTGGGACATAGGATGAGGAATAAATGGAGGAATCACATGACAGCAATCAACAAGTTTCTTACCTAAGTCATGTTTAGTAGAGACAGACACAGCTCTAGATGATAACGCCTTATCACAATGAGGCTCATAACTAATACCTAACATACGATCCACTTTTTTATTCCCACTAGAAAATGTAAACAACTGGGTTCTAGCATCTTCAAGTTCAACTTTTAATATTTGGACCCTATCAATTATGCATCTATTCCTCTCCTCCGGGTCATCAATCATTAAAAGGTTTTGCTCAAATTTGGCTTGAGCTTCATTCTTTTCTAGCTTAACTCATTTCAGCCTCTAAGTGACCTCTATACTAGTCTTCTTAATAGCTAAACGCTCATTAAATAGTTCGGCATAAGCTACCTGGAGACTATCTTCATCTATAGACTGATTGTGAGAGAGGATTTGAATCAGCATCACTAACAATACCATCTCTATCACCAGACACACTAGCAGCAAAGGCCATAAAATTGCTCTTGACTTTAGGAGACTCATCAGAAGTATAGCCACTTTCTGAATCACTAAGAGAGGCTGTCATGGCTTTCTTACCTTTAGCCTTAAGGTATATGGGACACTCATTGTAGGCAATGCATTTTTGCATATAAGTCCCGATGATGAGTCTCGCATGGAGACACTACCTCTTTAATTGTGGAAGCCACGGGAAACGGACGTCGGAAGGGAAGAGTCAAGAATTGACATTTCTATTGGATTTAATTCGCTAGGTTAGCTTCGGGTTCGCTTGTTGGACCTCAGTTTCAAAACACATCCTTAGCCCAAACCCCCGCAAGACACACATCAAGCCCACACATCACCAAACCATACACCAAGCCCACCAAAATGAGCCTAGCCCAAGCCCATTAAATCACATCCAATAATAATTAAAATATTTAAAACACATGTCAAAAATTAAATTAAATCAAATTAAAGTAAATCAAATCCAATTAAATCAAGACAAATCTCATTCCTAAATTAAAAAAATCAAATCAAATCTCATAAATCACATTCCTAATTAAAAAAGAATCACATGCCTAAACTAAATGAAATCAAATCAAATCCCAATAATCATCTTCCTAACTAAAACAAATTACCTCCCTAATTAAAGATATTTTTTCCTTATGATACACAAATTAAATATTCCCCCCATAATTACAATATTTTTTCCCTACCTATACAAGGTAACCCCAACCCTTGCCTATAAAAAGAAGCCTAAACCCAACCTTGAAACCCCTGGCTCATTCTCACGAAAACACAACTCTAATAGCTCTCAGCTGGACTGATTCAACACGCACCTTTCTCTCGGTTCCATCTCTCACCTCTTCTCCCTCCTCACACAAACTCTCGGCAGGAACAACAAAAAAAAACCCTCATGCAGCTCTCTCTAGCCTCACGATCCTTCAATACCCACGTCTCATTTCTATCTCATTAAACCCACAAACCAACCAAAGCTAAGCCCATCCACCGACTACTCATAAATGACCAACCGATAAAAGTAATGCACACAGAATCAATCCACAAAGCCACGCACAAGCAGGCTTCACTCACTCTTTTGCACTTCACAAAGCCCCCACCTCACGTCACTCACTCCCTCACTCATCCAGCAGCCCCTTTCACGCATAATTTACACACATAACAGCTCACCAACTTGCAACCTCGTACCCCCCTCATCAAACACACTAATTACAGCCATACAAACTGCCCCCATAACAAGCTCACAACAAAGCCATAAATATTTTCACCATTAGCCTTACAACCTACCCTCACCTCTATAACCTTCAACACATCAGCCCTCCACTAAAGTAGCCACTAACCGAATTCTAACAAATCAATACGTAAACAAAACTGCCTCCCTCACTGAACAAAACCCTAAGACGCCCCCTGCCAGCTCTCAAACCGTGAACGGCAGCACCCTTAAACAGCCTTTCGCCTCACCGAAAATAACACCCCAAAATACACCCCAAAACAGTGAGCCAATACCGTAACCAGAAACAGCCGTAAAACGGAGTAAAACAGCAGCCCGCCGACAACGAAACAGCGAAGGAAAACATTGAACCAGTGAACCGGAGGAGTTGCGGAGCATCAACCCTTCCGACGACCACGTACCGCACTTCCGATAGACGACTAAAGAGGTTAGACCTGAGGGCACCCCTTTTATTTATTATCCTTTGCTTTTAGTTATTTTATTACTTTATTTCGCATGAGTATTGTTGATTGGTGCATGATGTGATTTCCGGATGAATGGAATATGTGTCCTCTCTTGCGGTATATCGGATGGAAACCCAGACGTAAATTCTATAACCAAATCCGAATGGACGGTATTACGGTTTGCACTCGGGATACAATTCCATGTACCACTTGAGAGACACACGTATTTTGTTTCATCCAACCTGTGTTCGAGCATGATTTAGTCTAGTATGTTATTTATTTCTTAAGCATGATTTAACCATTAGTACGTTATTTTTTTGTGCATGATTTAGTTATTTACTTTCGCAATAGGAGTTTAATTTACGTTTATGTTTAAGTTGTTATTTATATTTCGTGTTTGATAATTCAACATGCTCATAAGATTATGTGTGATATCGTATATTTGCCGTTGTGTGATGACTTATTTTTAAAGCATGCAAACTTAGACATAGGATTTATTCTCTTGAATGCAAACTAGGTATAGGTTATTCTTGAATATTTTGTGTAGACTCGGTTAAGTTATTGCATAAATCTTTTCATTACAAGTGGCATAAGTAAAGGACCATTCTGAACCCAACGGTTTGAGGTCTTCCCTTGCGAGGGGTGAGTGCGGCCTTAAATCATTTTCCCGGTTCACACCGGGTGGCGACTCCATGTTATTTCTTCGGTTTAGTTCCCCCGTGGGCTATCCCGTACTCCCAACTAGGCCGCGAGCCTAGAACAAACAGCGTCGCCGATTTCTGTGTCGTACAGTCTAGCAACTCCACTAGAGACAGAGAATCGGCCCCGAAATAATATCTTATAGTGATTATGATTTGTGCTTTACTTAAACCGCATCTATAGTGGGTTGAAGGGGTTTAATCAAAGGCATTTTTAAGGCTAGTGATGGTTTGGTCTTCCTTCATTCACTACCTTTCCATAAGGAAAAACTGTGAAGGCACCTAGATAATCATTACCCGTAGCTCGTTGTGACAGACTAATTTGGAGGACTTGTTGTTTATTCCTGTCACCAAGGAGATAAGAGCCTAAGAGTCTTGGGTATTTAAGAGAGTTCGCTCCACCCTCCCTCTGGGGAATCTACAATAGGAAATCCATTTGACAGTTAGTCACACACCATAACTCGTTGGCATGTACCTTAAGGTATAAAAAATATGCGCTCATTTGGTCGCTCGAACCCTTGAGTGGGGAGTCCTAGTTGTGGGCAATCCTTCGTCAGCGAGAACCTTTGTCTACACCCCTCATAAACCCGTATGCGAACCATAGCCGTGGAACCAATAGAAAATATTTCTTTATGTTCATGTTTGGGACCATCGTCATTTGGATCCAGTTGGACTTCTTGTCAAGAGATGTGAGCTTGTTGGGCCATTTAAACCGGGACGAGTTCATGTCCTTTGACAATTGGGCCAAAAGCTTATAAAACGTCGATGGGCCATTTTATGTTTGGGCCTCTTATCATTTGAAGTCATTTAGCCATGTTATCGTAAAGGTGTAAACATGTTGGGCCTTTTCAATTGGGACAAGTTTGCATCGCGTAATAGTATGATTGAATACTTTAAAATGATAATGGGCCGACTTATATATTCCATACATCGCACGCATCTCATGCATCTCATGCATACACGCATCATGTTAACCCTGTGTCTTAAAAGCCATCATAGATATCTGTTGGGTTAGAGAAGAAAGAAAGATTTGTCAAAAAGAGTTTAGCAAACATGGATATCGGGGAAAAGGAAACCGAGGGACAGAAAACTTTACAGCAAGGATAGAAAGACCATTGTGAAAAAAAAACAGAAAAAAAGAAAAGAAAAATTGATTGTTCTTAGTCCCTAATAGTTAGGCATAAGTCCAATGATGAAATCATTTGCTTTAGGGTGAAATCTTAGAAACGATAAACTCTTGATGTGCTTTTATCTGATACTTTGAGTGATTGATCTATGTTAGACTCGTAAGCACTACACTATAGGTTCTTAGCGGTGAAAACCTGAGTAGTTGGCAAGGTGACTAGTTGAAGAAATTGTAGGTCGGTGAATGACCGTTTGCTTAGATGTCTATCTAGATTTGGTTATGTTATGGTGTGTGGTATGGTTGTAAATGAAAGAAAAGTCTCTAAAGAAAAGAATTGAACCACCTATAACCGATAAGCGTGAAGCTACCCATGGGCGAGTATTAGGACCACCATGAGGAGAAATGCTACCTTAAAGGGTAGGTGTGTTGAAAAAAAAAAGATAAAGGAAAAAAAAAGTTCAAAATGAAAAGAAAAAAGAAAGAGACAAAAGAGAAAGAAAACCATACCACATTGAGCACAGAAAAGCAACTGTAGGCATAATTGAGACATCTATGTTGGTTTGACCCATCGATCCCATTTTTTTGATAAAATCATTGAGTTGGCTTACCTGGGGATGAATCTGCAAAGGAACCTTTGCACACACACACTTTGAGTCTGGCTTAGATCATTTATTCAAAGACTTGGATTTGAGTTGCGTTGAATGTTTTGAAGGTTCTCTGGTTTCAATATTGGGCATTCTTTGAGGGCAATAATATGTGTAACTATTGGGACTATTTTGTAGCATGTGATATAATATGATGATGTAGAATTCCATACCGTGTGGTCCACCTTGACCTAATGCAAGCAGCGGAGAGCAGAAAGCTAAATCAAGACTGGGGGCGACCAGTCTACCACCCCGTAAATGAGGGACACAACGAGAACTTGAGCAAATGAGACTAAAGATGACTGACCAATCACCAGAAAAGAACCGGCAAAAAGAAACTATAAGCAGGCCCAGGGGGCGACCAAAGACAGTTATAGGCGAATGACACCAAGGAGCACAAGGAAGACCTAACCCATCGGAATAGGAAACACATCCATGCACACATGCATACACGTCACATACACGTAATTTTTGTCTTGTTTTTGTTCGCATGTTTTGAAGAAAAGGAAAAAGCGACAAAGACAAGCAGTTTTGGGGAATGGATACCAGGGCCGAGGTCCATATTATAAGCAATTTCGGGAATGAATCCCAGGGTCGAGGCCCACATCGTCAGAGTTTTTGAATGAATGCGGGAATGAATCCCAGGGTCGAGGCCCACATCGTCAGAGTTTTGGAATGAATCCCAGGGTCGAGGACCACATCAGTATCAGTTTGGGGCGAGGCCCACATCAGTATCAGTCTAGGGCGAGGCCCACATCAGTATCAGTCTGGGGGCGAGGCCCACATCAGTATCATTTTGGGGGCGAGGCCCACATCAGTATCAGTTTGGGGCGAGGCCCACATCAGTATCAGTTTGAGGATGGAGCATGGGTCGAGGCCCACATCAGTATCAGTTTGGGGATGAGTCACAGGGTTGAGGCCCACGTCAGAATCAGTTTTGGGGATGAGTCCCAGGGCGAGGCCCACATCAGTATCATTTTGGGGGCGAGGGCCACATCAGTATCAGTTCAAGGTTGAGGCCCACACATCGTCAGTGTCAGTTTTGGGGATGCGTCTCAGGGTCGAGGCCCACGTCAGTATCAGTTTTGGGGATGAGTCCCAGGTTTGAGGCCCACACATCATCAGAAAGCCGGGAATAGCACTCCAAGAATGGAAACACAATTCGGGAATGAACAAACCGGGAATGGCCCTCCGAGAATAGAACACAGTTCGGGAATGAACAAGCCGGGAATGGAACTCCGAGAATGGAACACAGTTCGGGAATGAACAAGCCGAGAATGGCACTCCGAGAATGGAACACAGTTCGGAAATGAACAAGCCGAGAATGTCACTCCGAGAATGGAACACAGTTCAGGAATAAACAAGCCGGGAATGGCACTCCGAGAATGGAACATAGTTCGAGAATGGGCAAGCCGGGAATGGCACTCCGAGAATGGAGCACAGTTCGAGAATGAACAAGCCGGGAATGGCACTCCGAGAATGGAGCACAGTTGGGGAATGAACAAGCCGGGAATGGCACTCCGAGAATGGAAACACAGTTCGGGAATGAACAAGCCGGGAATGGAACTCCGAGAATGGAACACAGTTCGGGAATGAACAAGCCGGGAATAGCACTCCGAGAATGGAACATAGTTCGGGAATGAACAAGCCGAGAATGGCACTCCGAGAATGGAACACAGTTCGGGAATGAACAAGCCGGGAATGGTACTCCGAGAATAGAACACAGTTCGGGAATGAACAAGCCGGGAATGGCACTCCGAGAATAGAAACACATTTCGGGAATGAACAAGCCGGGAATGGCACTCCGAGAATGGAAACACAGTTCGGGAATGAACAAGCCGAGAATGGCACTCCGAGAATGGAAACACAGTTCGGGAATGAACAAGCCCGGAATGGCACTCCGAGAATGGAGCACGGTTCGGGAATGCAGCACCTCACAGTAACGGTTTGGGAATGGACCACCTCACAGTAACGGTTTGGGAATGGACCACCTTACAGTAACGGTTCGGGAATGGGCCACCTCAAAGTAACGGTTCGGGAATGGACCATCTCACAGTAAATGTTCGGGAATAGACCACCTCACAATAACGGTTCGGGAATGAACCAGGGGTCCCAGCACCTCACCACCAAATCAACTCAACTCAAAGCAACATGCAAGTCAAGTGGCAGCTGGCGAGCCATGTAAGTAAAAATGCATTGCATAACTTTGATAGGATTGTCATTGTCACACACTGCACAAGTCCCATCAAAGTGGGGGCGACTGTAGGCACTGCATTTTTGCATATAAGTCCGATGATGAGTCTCGCATGAAGACACTACCTCTTTAATTGTGGAAGCCGCGGGAAACGGACGTCGGAAGGGAAGAGTCAAGAATTGACAATTCTGTTGGATTTAATTCGCTGGATTAGCTTCGGGTTCACTTGTTGGACCTCTGTTTCAAAACACATCCTTAGCCCAAACCCCCGCAAGACACACACCAATCCCACACATCACCAAACCATACACCAAGCCCACTAAACTGAGCCTAGCCCAAGCCCATTAAATCACATCCAATAATAATTAAAACATTTAAAACACATGTCAAAAATTAAATTAAATCAAATTAAATTAAATCAAATCCAATTAAATCAAAACAAATCTCATTCCTAAATTAAACAAATCAAATCAAATCTTATAAATCACATTCCTAATTAAATTAAATCACATGCCTAAACTAAATGAAATCAAATCAAATCCCAATAATCATCTTCCTAACTAAAACAAATTACCTCCCTAATTAACGATATCATTTCCTTATGATACATAAATTAAATATTCCCCCCATAATTACAATATTTTTTCCCTACCTATACAAGGTAAACCCCAACCCTTGCCTATAAAAAGAAACCTAAACCCAACCTTGAAACCCCTGGCTCATTCTCATGAAAACACAACTCTAATAGCTCTCGGCTGGACTGATTAAACACACACCTTTCTCTCGGTTCCATCTCTCACCTCTTCTCCCTCCTCACACAAACTCTCGGAAGGAACAACAAAAAAAAACCCTCATTCAGCTCTCTCTAGCCTCACGATCCTTCAACGCCCACGTCTCATTTCTCTCTCATTAAACCACACAAACCGATCAAAGCTAAGCCCCTCCACCGACTGCTCATAAATGACCAACCGACAAAAGTAATGCACACAGAATCAATCCACAAAGCCACGAATAAGCAGACTTCACTCACTCTCTCGCACTTCACACAGCCCCCACCTCACGCCACTCACTTCCCCACTCATCCAGCAGCCCCTTCACGCATAATTTACACACATAACAGCTCACCAACTTGCCACCTCATACCCCCTCATCAAACACACTAATTGCAGCCATACAAACTGCCCCCATAACAAGCTCACAACAAAGCCATAAATCTCTTCACCATTAGCCTTAAAACCTACCCTCACCTCAATAACCTTCAACGCATCAGCCCTCCACTAAAGTAGCCACTGGCCGAATTATAACAAATCAATACGTAAACAAAACTGCCCCCTCACTGAACAAAACCCTAAAACGCCCCCTCCCAGCTCTCAAACCGTGAACGGCAGCACCCTTAAACAGCCCATTGCCTCACCAAAAATAACACCCCAAAATACACCCCAAAACAGTCCCGCTTTACCGCAAAACAGTGAGCTAATACCGCAACCAGAAATAGCCGTAAAACAGAGTAAAAAAGCAGCCCGAACAGTGAAACAGCGAAGGAAAATGTTGAACCAGTGAACCGGAGGAGTTGCGGAGCATCAACCCTTCCGACGACCACGTACCGCACTTCCGATAGACGACTAAAGAGGTTAGACCTGAGGGCACCCCATTTATTTATTATCCTTTGTATTTAGTTATTTTATTACTTTATTTCGCATGAGTATTGTGGATTGGTGCATGATGTGATTTCCGGATGAACGAATATGTGTCCTCTCTTGCGGTATATCGGATGGAAACCCGGACATAAATTCCGTAGCCGAATCCGAATGGATGGTATTACGGTTTGCACTCGGGATACAATTCCATGTACCACTTGAGAGACACGCGTATTTCGTTTCATCCAACCTTGTGTTCGAGCATGATTTAGTCTAGTATGTTATTTATTTCTTAAGCATGATTTAGCTGTTAGTACGTTATTTCTTTGTGCATGATTTAGTTATTTACTTTCGCAATAGGAGTTTAATTTACATTTATGTTTAAGTTGTTATTTATTTTTCGTGTTTGGTAATTCAACATGCTCATAAGATTATTGTGTGATATCGTATGTTTGCCGTTATGATGACTTATTTTTAAAGCATGCAAACTTAGACATAGGATTTATTCTCTTGAATGCAAACTAGGTATAGGTTATTCTTGAATATGTTGCGTAGACTCGGTTAAGTTATTGCACAAATCTTTTCATTACAAGTGGCATAAGTAAGGGACCATTCCGAACCCAACGGTTTGAGGTCTTCCCTTACGAGGGGTGAGTGAGGCCTTAAATCATTTTCCCGGTTCACACCGGGTGGCGACTCCATATTATTTCTTCGGTTTAGTTCCCCCGAGGGCTATCCCGTACTCCCAACTAGGCCGCGAGCCTAGAACAGCGTCGCCGATTTCTATGTCGTACACTCAGGTCGAATATGCCCATAACCTTCACACTCTTGACATTGGATACCTCAGGGTTTGTTGCCCATATCCTCTCTAGACTCTCTCCTGCTATGCCTACCCTCTTTAGGCCTATCCTCCATATCTCTATCACTACTATGGCCACTCTTATTCAGCTTAAGAAATTTCTTAAACTTCTTTGCAAACAGGAAAAATCACGATCCGTGAAGGTATTATCATCATCACTAGACGGATCATGAACAAATTCCTTTACGATCTTCATCGCTATAGTTTTTGGCTGTTTATAACCAGGACGTTTTCTCTCATAAACCTGCAGTTTTCCTATAAGGTCTTCTAATTTAAGCTTATCGAGGTCATTACTTTCCTCGATAGCGGTGATCTTGGGTAGGAACTTATCATGCAGGGATCTAAGGATTTTCCAAACTATCCTACTGGTAGGGATAGTCTCTCATAGGTTAAAGCTTGAGTGAACTATGTCGTTAATCTCAGCATAGAACTCATCAAAGGTCTCATCATCTTTCATTCTGGCGACCTCAAACCTAGTAGCAAGATCATGAAGTCTATTATTTTTAACAGACAATGTGCCCTCATGCACAGTCTGCAGGATGTCCCAAGCATTCTTGGCTATCTCACACATTGAGATTTTCCTAAACTCAGCAGAACATACAGCACCATGTATGGCATTAACTGCCTTGTTGTTCCTATTGCTAGCATCAAATTCATCTTTGGACCAGGTCAATTTTTCTCTAAGGGAATAGACCCCATCAACTATAACTACGGGAGGTTTCCTCTTGTATTCTACTTGTTGGACAATTATGACCCATAGCGTCACTATTTGTACAGATCATGGTGTTGTTGTACAAATTAACTATGTGACAAGGAGATTGCACTCTTATCATTTGTGATTAGATCACCTAGATGTATAAATGATAGGAGGTACTTATGATTAGTTCCTAGATTGAGATGATATGAGACAGTATCAGTCCACGAAGGATTGATCATTAAATATCCCTAGTCATAGTATTATCGAGACTGAACATCGATAATGCGGAATAGACTAGTATTACACTTGTGCGTGTTATGTGAGATCATAACGGCATAGTTCTCATATATTTGGGTATAGGATACTCATGCAAGTGTAATAGGAGGTTCTGTTTTACCGATGGTATGGAAAATAGCTTCGCTCTGGATAGACCCCTCGGAATTCCATTGGCAGTATGACTATGTGTCTATGGAAGTCCGAAATCAGGGTAGGTGTATTTGGTCTTAACCTGAGACTTGCATCGCTAATACTAGCGACAATCGGTATGCTTTAGTTTTGGTCGTCCAGGGCTTTAACAGGTTCTGTGTACGCCTCTGCTGGGTATATCTAGAATCGTAGTGTATTGGGTGTGATGTCAAGACGGAAGTATCACTCCAGTCATAGTGGAGATGATGTCACGTAGGATACGGTACTAGTGCTCTTAAGTACTGCAGTCATCGGGATATTATGACTAGGTCATGTATGTCCGATTATAGAGACTAGTTACCAGACATCCGACATGTGCTTCGTACGGGGCAGACACATTCCAGCCTCAGGCCTAGCACGTGACAATCTGATACTGGATCGCAATACGCAATACTACGTATACTACGCCTGACATAGATTATATATTCCAGTAAGAATATTTCTGGAGAATTGGGTAGGCACGGTGCTTTGCTAGAAGCCAACCATGTCTTGTAAATCGGTAAGCACGTGGTACGAGGTACGTATGTATTCGGATAATCTGATGACCGTATTTACTGCCAACATATCCAGAGATCTCTTGGGTCGCTTCCCAAAGATTCATCGATGACAGTTGATTTAATTAGAATTAATCTGGGATTATATAAGAGAGATAATTAATCTGGGATTAATTAAGAGAGAGAAAATTAATCTGGGATTAATTGAGGTATTATTTAATCTGGGATTAAATGTGTTCGGAAGAGAGAGAACGGGATTAATTTGGAATTAATCGGTAAAATAAATTTAATAGTTAAATTTGATTTTTCTATTTAATTTATTCGTATGGGCTAAAATTAATATATTGGATATATTAATATGAATTGGATTACATTACGGAATTAAAGTCGGACTTTAATACGAACGAACGAATTAATTTAGAATTAATTCATAAACGACATTCATAATATATTTGTGAGGCATCGTTATTTAATTAAATTAGATTTAATTATTTAGCGACGAAAGTGCGTTTAATCGGATTAAACGGAACCGAGCCACGGCAAATTCGTAGAGACATTTGAATTTTGAATTCAAATGTGGGGCCCAATTCACATGTAGTAGTTGGGAGGGTAGTTGGCATTTATGCCAAGCCACCCACCATCCAACTACCTTGGAATGGTTTTGGTGAAACCATTTACCCAACTACCTTGTTTAGGTAAAAAGGTAAATTGGTTTTACCTAAAACTCTTCTCTCTCTCTTCACTTGTGTATGCTTCACACAAAAACACACATGGAACAAAATGGAAACCCTAATACTCTCTCAAATGGGCGTGAATGGCCTTCATTTCTTCTCTTTGATTTTGTTGCAATTTCAAAGGAGCTAGCACTTCATGGAATCAACTAAGGTGATAGGGAAACAACTTCAAAAGCTTGGATTCAACAAAGGAATGATCTTGGAGATCTTCAACTCAAAGCTTGGAATCAACAAAGGAAGCATCTTGGATCTTGGATCTTCTTCTCAAAATTTTAAAAGCTCAAATCCATTCAATATAAGTAATTCCGCAACTTATTTTGAATTTATGAACATGTTTTCATGCTTATTAGATCCTTGGCATGTTCTAGGAACACTAACAATGGTATCAGAGCCAATTTTAAGCATGAAAATTTTAGGGTTCATGAGACTAAAATTTGGGGCTTTTATGTTTTGAGCATGATTCTTTCAAATTGATGCTTTGAGCATGCTTAGAATATGTTAACTTAGAGTTGTGCATGATTAGATTTGAGAAAAATTGATTGGATCAAAATTTTTATAATTCCTTAAGGTGGCCGAATATACAGTGCAGTCCACTGCAGATTTTTTGATTTTTGTAGCATAAAATGATGTGTTTAAATGCATGTTTAAATGTTGATTGTTGGTTTGATTAGATTATAATCAAATTCAATAATGTTTATGTTAAAATCAAAGAGCATGTTGAGCATGAAATTATGTATTTTGGCTTCAATTTGTGTTGAGCATGAATTGATGGATTAAGCATGATTAATTAAGTTAATTGGTATTTTAGAAATATTGAGTTTAATTAATTAATCATGGCTAATACACTTTAATTAAAATCATTGTGATATTTAGAATATTATAATTATGTTAATAAGCCTTTAATTATGTATTGGGCTAAAAGTGTGTATTTGGGCTTAATGGGCTTGGTTTGACTAAGTTTGGTTTTGGACTTTTGGATTGGATCCAATTGGGCCCAAAATCAATTCCATAAAGTCCAAATACATCACTTGGCCCTTTAAAGAATTTAATTGGGCCTAATGGGCCTAAATTGATTTGTTGGCAATAGGGTGATTCCTATTGGGCCTTGGCATTTTGGGTTTGATCCATTATGGCCAAAGCCCATGCCTTAAGAATCAATTAAAATCCCATTGGACTTTAATTGAAATGACATTGGATGTTATTGGGCCTTTGAGACCCATTAAGATTGGATTTGGAATCCAAGCCCTTAAGGCTTATAAGTAAGTGTATATATATTTAATTTGGAATTAAATTGGAATTAGTATTGAATACAAATAAATTGGATTTAAAGTTTTAGTTCAATATAATTCAAGAATACTTACTTTGAGTATTTATTCTTAAACGAGTTTGACTCACGCAAATCAAATCGTTGTATGAACATTGTATGGTCATTAATTCAAAGATTAATTAATTGGATTAGATTGATTGAATAACATGATTTGTATGAATACATGAATGTGTTGTATGAATAATGTATATCGGATGGATATTAGAAGGGCAATGGCAGTTTTGGAAATTGTTGTAATAAGTTTAGAATTTATTAAATTGGACCTACGTGTCCAGCCTTTTATCTCATTTCTCATTGTATTTCTCTTCTCACCTATTCCCCTCAATGTAAATGAGGTTTCTTTATTGTATTTTGTAATTGGGTAGAATTAGAATAGTTCTAGCCGGGGAGAGGAAAGGGAGTGATTTGTTCTAGGAACAATTTGTGAGATATCCATCCGCATATCATTATTAATTTATTTATTTATACGCGCTTTATTATGTATTTAGAATGCATGTTTAAGGGTGTATGATGATGAGACCTTAACAAAGATAATAAATTGGTTGCCAATTTGCACGCGAAAAACCCTCGAACATATTAAGCGTTTTTCCTTCCGTTGAGTGATTCTTACTCAAGATCCAAAGTTGGCATTGGTTTGTTGGCCAAAGTCAAGACCTTTGTCAATTGCGGATGTGTTTGAATCATGAGAGTTTCGTTCCATATCAGTGTCTTGTCCAAGTCGTGATTTTTTGGCCAAAGTCAAGATCACTTCTTGTCCATCGACATTGATTACGAAGCTTTCCATGTCAATGGGTTCCGCTTAATTGGGATCATTAAGTTTGTTATGCCAAAGCCAAGGCTTAGTTGATTCAGAGGAAAAGGTTAGGTAATATATTTGATATATTGGCATATATAAGATATATGTTGCGGACTTGGATGTCCACCTACTGGATCTAGGAATTGGATGAGATCCAATTGATCTTAGAGATCTACCTAGTTAAGTATCATACAATTTGTTAGCCAAAGTCAAGATTGTGTGTTATTTAACGGGATCCTAGCCCACTAGGAAACATGGTTTCCCGAGTACTCGATAGAGGGTTAGAGGCTCGCCGAAAAATAGTGGGAGGCAAGTATTAGATTTGCAATATTCGTTTAGTTACTTGCCATACGCGCTCAATCAAATATATTCGTCAAATATTAGTTGGACTAATATTTAATAGTTGTTTTAATTAAACAGTTGGACTGTATTCAAACTTCTTCATTTATAATGATTATATAATTGGATTATAGTAATCAATATATATTTGATTTTAACCAATTAAATTGTAATAAGTTATATAGTTAGACTATAGTAATCATTACATTAGATTGTACCTGAAATCGTTGATTAAATAGTTGGACTATTAGAATCAAGATTAAATTGAAAGATTAATGTTTAAAACATTATCCTAGGGAAAATGTGTTCAAACGACTTTAATTTTCAAATTGGGAATAAATTTCAGGATAGTCCTGAAACTAAGAAGTTACTTTATTTGATAGAATAACATCTTAGGCCTAAGCCCGGAGTTAAGCAAATAGTAGAGCATGATCTTTGGAAGATTCATGTGATGATAACTTTAATGTTTAATCCATTATGCTTGCCATAATGACTCCTTAATTTCTTAATCAGAAGTAAGGATTAGATCCTTAAAGTATGATAATGAAATTGAAGGATCTTCATAGATCTATTCTTAGATCTTAGAAATATTGAATTGTAATAAACAACTCTTGGAGAGTTAATGACTATTCTCAAGGAGACCAAAGTCAAAGTTTGCAATAAGGCAAGAAGCGCAAGGCGCACCCTACTTCGATATTATAGAAGGCCAAGGCTTGGCCAAAGACTTCTGGAATATGAAAAGGGCAAAGGCAAAATCATTATAATCTTCTAGGAAGATAAAGGACATATCCCAATATGTCTGCCTAACTTGTGGCAAACGGGGTCATTGAAGCATGACTGCCGTATGGACAAAGCAGACATGAAGGAATAGAAGACAGGACAAGGTTCTGACTTCAAATATGTTTGTCATAAATATGTTCACTACTAGTATTAAAATTGGATTTTAGATACTTAGTGTGATACATAAATATGCATTGATGTGCAGAATCTACTGTGAGCATGATACTGACTTCAGATAAGATTAATCTACGAATTGGAAACGGGACGACAGTCGCTGTTTCAACCGTAGATACCTAAGTTTAGGAACTACCCTTTGGCTGTGTACTTAAATTAGGAAACTGTTATAATGTAACTAGTTTGACTAGAAACATTATCTCTATATCAAGTATAACTCGTTGCGAGTGTGCCTTTATATTCTAGAACACTAAAGTGTTTTATTATATAAAGATGATGTTAAGATAAACACATTAGATGTGAATAACAGTATTTATATTTTGAATATAAATAAATCTCAAACATAAAACATGACAAACAAATAGCTCAAACTGATTTGATTAGGATGAGACTTATTTGTGGCAGTGCTGTCTGGGACACATTAAACAAGACTCGTATATCCACACTTTTGAATAGTGGATACTAGGACGGATTTGATTCCATTCAAATGATGTCTAGGAATCTAGTTTATTAGGTAAAGTACCTAAAACACCTTTACTTGGTAAAAGTGTAAGTTCCACCGATCTATTAGCCCTTGTTCATAGTGACGTAAGTGGGCCCATGTCTAGCTAGGCTAGAGGTGGATATGAATATTTCGTGACCTTTACGGATGTGGCATCGCATTATGGTTGTGTTTCTTTTGAAGAACACAAATCGGAAACTTTTGGAGTTTCGACACGAAATAGACGAAAAGATCGGATAAAGTATTAAAACATCACGGTTTGACCATGATGAAAATACTTAAGCAATAAGTTTCTCAAATACTTGAAAGAGTATAGTATTCTTTCAATAAGGACTCCTCCCGGAACACGTCAATTTGACGGTGTGTCCGAATGGAGAAACCAAATTTTGTTGGACATGATAAGGTTAATCATGAGTCGCTCTGAGCTACCATTTTCCTTTGAAGGATAAGCATTTAACAGCACAATACTTATTTTGAATAAAGTTCCATGAAAATCTGTTTGACAGATTTCATATTAGATATGAACGGGAAAGAAACTAGGCTTTCTCACTCCTGATGATTTGGGAATGCTGGGCATATGTTTGGATGATACCAAACAAGAACCCAAATTGGACAAGTGCCAATTGTAGGTTATCCTAGGGAAACCAAAGTATAGTACTTATACATCTCACAAGAGAACAATTTTAATTGTTGCTCGCCATGTGGTTTTCCTAAAAGGAATACTGATATGCAGTGGTAAGTGGGAGGATAGTAAAACTCGATGAAAATCGGAGTAATACTATTCAAAGCACCAAGTCCTTAATGGAACACAAATAGTTCATCAAGGATGAAACTGTACCAGTAATCTTCTAATACACAATAACCGCGTAGATCGGAGAGAGTCAGAAAATAATCTGGGTATGGGTTTCTGATATCACCTCATAAAGATGTCAATCTTATTAAGGAATACGAACTGACTACGTATGATGAAGTGATACAAGGTATCGACTCTCTATTATGGAAAAGTGCCATGAGTCCGAAATGGATTCCATGTATATCAACTATGTTTGGACACTAGTTATTATACCGCAAGGCATTATGCCTATTGGTACTATATAAGTCTTCAAGGAAGACGTACATGGAAGGCAACATACCAACGTACTAAGCTAGGCTTGTAGCGGAAAGGTATCGTTATCAACATTGTGTTGATTACAACGAAATCTTTTACATGTTGCCACGTTAAATCCATTTGGAAAATGATTGCTGATGCTACATGTTTCATTTATGAAATATGGCAGCTGAACCGAAAAATCGCTTTCCTGAAAAGGAAACCTCTTGGAGGATGTTTACAACATCCTGGCGGTTTTATCGTACCAAAACTAGCAAACAAGGTTTACAGGTTATTCGATCCATGTCTGGATTAAAGCAAGCATTAGGTTCTTGGAACTATCGTTTAGATGTAATCATAATGGTGTATGATTTGATTCAAAACGCATATGATTCTTGTGTATACAAGGAGGTTAGTGAGAATGCACTGACAATGATGTCCTAATTAATGATGATATGTCATTTCTTGGAAATGATGTTCCCATATTACAATCGGTGAAAGCTTGGCTTTCATGAAAATTCTCCGTAGAATTCTTGGGAGAAACAACCTTTATTCTAGGAATAAAGATCTATTGGGATAGATTTAAAGTTGTTAAGACTCTCCGAGAACTAGTACATTGGAAAATGTACGTGGCCTGGTGTCTCATACGCTTTGAGCATATCGAGTCACAAACAGGCCAATCCTAGTGATGGTCACTGGATTGATGTTAAGAACATACTTAGTATCTTAGAGAACTAAGCATGATGTCTTAAAATATGGAGAAGGAGAACTTGAAGTGACTGGGATCACTGATACAAGTTTCCTAACCAATAAAAAATAACGATACTATACAGTTTGAATAACGGAACAGTGAGCAGGAAATCTTCCAAGAAAGATACTCTTAACGAATAAACAATAAATGCGGGTTATTGCTGCAGCTGAGGCAGCAATAGAAGCCATCTGGGTCATTAACAAATCTGATTAGATTAGATATAGTTCTGTTAGCAGCTGAGCTATGCTACAGCGCAGACTAAAGAATTAATGGTCTCATCAACGATCCAAATATATACTTCGACTATTCATCTGATTCGTTCAGATCATACATCGTGGCGATGTGATGATCGAATAAATTGCATCAGACGATAATCATACAAATCCGCTGACGAAAGCCTTTCCTCAGCAGTTTGAGCGAACCGTACATAGTTTGGGTGTAAGACACTCGAGTGACTGGCTATAGGCCAAGTGGGAGATTGTTGGACAATTATGACCCATAGCGTCACTATTTGTACAGATCATGGTGTTGTTGTACAAATTAACTATGTGACAATGAGATTGCACTCTTATCATTTGTGATTAGATCACCTAGATGTATAAATGATAGGAGGTCCTTATGATTAGTTCCTGGATTGAGATGATATGAGACAGTATCAGTCCACGAATGATTAATCATTAAATATCACTAGTCATAGTATTATCGAGACTGGACATCGATAATGCGGAATAGACTAGTATTACACTTGTGCGTGTTATGTGAGATCATAACGGCATAGTTCTCATATATTTGGGTATAGGATACTCATGCAAGTGTAATAGGAGGTTGTGTTTTACCGATGGTATGGAAAATAGCTTCGCTCTGGATAGACCCCTCGGAATTCCATTGGTAGTATGACTATGTGTCTATGGAAGTCCGAAATCAGGGTAGGTGTATTTGGTCTTAACCTGAGACTTGCATCGCTAATACTTGCGACAATCGGTATGCTTTAGTTTTGGTCGTCCAGGGCTTTAACAGGTTCTGTGTACGCCTCTGCTGGGTATATCGAGAATCGTAGTGTATTGGGTGTGATGTCAAGACGGAAGTATCACTCCAGTCATAGTGGAGATGATGTCACGTAGGATACGGTACTAGTGCTCTTAAGTACTGCAGTCATCGGGATATTATGACTAGGTCATGTATATCCGATTATAGAGACTAGTTACCAGACATCCGACATGTGCTTCGTACGGGGCAGACACATTCCAGCCCCAGGCCTAGCACGTGACAATCCGATACTGGATTGCAATACGCAATACTACGTATACTACGTCTAACATAGATTATATATTCCAGTAAGAATATTTCTGGAGAATTGGGTAGGCACGGTGCTTTGCTAAAAGCCAACCATGTCTTATACACGTGGTACGAGGTACGCACGTATTCGGATAATCCGATGACCGTATTTACTGCCAACATATCCAGAGATATCTTGGGTCGCTTCCCAAAGATTCACTGATGACAGTTGATTTAATTAGAATTAATCTGGGATTAATTAAGAGAGAAAATTAATCTGGGATTAATTAAGAGAGAGAAAATTAATCTGGGATTAATTGAGGTATTATTTAATCTGTGATTAAATGTGTTCGGAAGAGAGAGAACGGGATTAATTTGGAATTAATCGGTAAAATAAATTTAATAGTTAAATTTGATTTTTCTATTTAATTTATTCGTATGGGCTAAAATTAATATATTGGATAAATTAATATGAATTGGATTACATTACGGAATTAAAGTCGGACTTTAATACGAACGAATTAATTTAGAATTAATTCATAAACGACATTCATAATATATTTGCGAGGCATCATTATTTAATTAAATTAGATTTAATTATTTAGCGACGAAAGTGCGTTTAATCGGATTAAACGGAACCGAGCCGCGGCAAATGTTCGTAGAGACATTTGAATTTTGAATTCAAATGTGGGGCCCACTTCACCTGTGGTAGTTGGGAGGGTAGTTGGCATTTATGCCAAGCCACCCACCATCCAACTACCTTGGAATGGTTTTGGTGAAACCATTTACCCAACTACCTTGTTTAGGTAAAAGGGTAAATTGGTTTTACCTAAAACTCTTCTCTCTCTCTTCACTTTTGTATGCTTCACACAAAAACACACATGGAACAAAATGGAAACCCTAATACTCTCTCAAATGGGCGTGAATGGCCTTCATTTCTTCTCTTTGATTTTATTGCAATTTCAAAGGAGCTAGCACTTCATGGAATCAACTAAGGTGATAGGGAAACAACTTCAAAAGCTTGGAATCAACAAAGGAAGGATCTTGGAGATCTTCAACTCAAAGCTTGGAATCAACAAAGGAAGCATCTTGGATCTTGGATCTTCTTCTCAAAATTTTAAAAGCTCAAATCCATTCAATGTAAGTAATTCTGCAACTTATTTTGAATTTATGAACATGTTTTCATGCTTATTAGATCCTTGGCATGTTCTAGGAATACTAACACTACTGTCATCCAGACCCTCTCATCTAAGAACTTAAGGAACGCTCTCAAGAGAACCTTCCATGTAAATGTAATACTCAGTCCCATCAAAAAATGGGGGATAATTTAAAGGTTGACTTCTTTCCAAAGCTTATGGGTCAAGGATCGAGTTCAGGCTCTGATACCAATTGTAAGTTCGTAATTATCCAAGGTTCTAACTCAAGGGGTTTTAGGGCGGAAATCCGGTAACGCATCGGAACAGTGGAAAATCAAAATTTTCCGATTTCAAAACTTTTTCTCGGATTAATTAAATAAACTTATTTATTTAATTATCCAATTATCAAATTATGAAATATTACACAAGAAATCAAATTTTGTGTAATTACCAATTGCCCCCCAAAACTTTGCATTTTGTTCATTTTAGTCCTAAATTGTTCAAAATAATTTTGGATGATTCTAAATCATTACTAATATGAATTTAACATGTCCTACACATTGGAATTCAAATGGCAACAAAAATTCCCAAAAAAATATTGCCCAAGGCCGAGAGCCTCCAAGCATGACAAAATGTGCATTTTGCACTTTCAATGTTCAAAACACATCAAGATGAAATCCAATCAACATAAGATTTTATATGTATTATATACACATCCAAATACATAATATAAATGAAAATCCCCAAATTTGGAAGTGGTCTTAAACCCTAATTTTTCAATTTCATCAAATTGGACAAATTAGACCAATTTAGTAAAATCCAACCCTTCAATCATGTTTCTTCCACACCAATCAAGCCTCACCACAATGAAACAACTATAGAACAAATCTAGGTCATTTAAGAGTGGGTCAATAACTCTAGAATGGCAACAAGTTTCTCAAACTATCAAAAGAATACGTATTAACTCATTAGTAACATTCTATGATCTTTATACATGCTCAACCCTATTATCAAACTTCCATCCACCAAAAACAAAAAGAATAAAGAATGGAAAAACATAAGAAACTCATAGCATGTAGCCTAGAACTCAAGAAATATTTTCCTCTCTAATAGCAAGTTTGAAATACTTACTAAAATCCAAGCTTTCCTTTGTTTTCTTTTTCTTTCTCTCTCTTCTTTGTTTTCTTTAATTAATGGAGTTTTTGATAAGTGTTGAAGGTTAATGAAACCCTAAAGAAACAAAACAATTTATATCTCCTCCAATATTGCCTTGGCTGAAAATTTGGAGATAAAAAAATAAATATCTAGATATTTTATTTTGTTTCAATAAAGCTTTATCAACTTGCAAGCTTAATCATCAAACCATTTAATAAATTAAAGCAAGTCAACAAAGGCAACTCAAGTCATTAAAATAAATATCATAACTTAGGATATTTATATTTTCAATTAATTTAATTATTTAACAATTAAATAATTAAATAATTATTTAAATACAAATATATTAAATATATGTATTATATTTACATTAAATATCAAATACATATATATTTATGATATTAGTCAAATATCTCAATTTGACAATTATCTAATGTGTATTTGATAAAATCTAACATTAAATGCAAATACACAAAAATTAAGAAATGACTATCGGGTCCCCACACATGTACTTTGCGTTTAACATTTAAACGACTTTATAAATAATCAATATTGTTTATAAATGTTGCCCTAGTGCTCTACGAGTATATTTCATTAGTGAGACTCTCTAGATTCAGGCATATCCATCACGAAATCTAATTTCGTGTCCATAATTTATCCACCCGTAAATTATGACGATCACGGATAAACTTGGTGAATCATACAGGTCGAGGTCATGGAAAATGTATAATTCCTTCATCACAGGTATCCGGATATATCCCATAGATATAGATTTTAAACGTCAAAACTCTATAGGGACTATCTCGTCGACGTCTCTATTAGCAATCTCAAACAAAAAAATGAACATTTAGAACTGACTTCTAAAATGTACCACGGGCCCATGGTTTTTATCTGATTGCTAATCATATGGACTACATATGCTCTGATGCACAGAACTGAAGGATCCTTTCTCGATACACACATGACACCCTGAGGATCTATCCACACCCAACGAACAGGCGGAGGTCTGATCTAAATAGATCGGTGACGTGACTGCCATCTAAGTATGGAAGATGTCTCATGCGCCCACAGTGGTATCTCAAGTCGAAGTATCACAAGTGTTACTCAACCCGATAAGATTCTTATTGATGTTGGTGTACCATCCATTAAGAATCTTTGGTGAGTCGTTCAGTGTTTATCCACTATAAATACCTATATTTCTATACTAGTCTCCAAGACTTAGGTTCATTGAGAAACCATTGGAATCATATATTCCTGTATACGACATGTACCGGTCTCAACGGGTTTACTTTACTGACCAAGTAGTGTAAACCTTGACCACGAACAGTCTCTGAGATAAAAACGTCATGATACAACTCAATGTCATTGCGACATTTTTGCAACAGGCATGATTAGTCATTCTAAGGTCATTACGTCTTTACCATATTAAAAGATACATTATATTATAGAAACTGCATATATATTATTCATAATAATAACATTTTTACAGTAGTATTCATATAGAAATACAACCGGGAATTGGTGCTCTGATCACCAACCCCAACAAAAACTCCCACTTGCTCTAATACCCATCGACTCCACGTGTTTATCAAACAACTTCGGAGGTATGGCCTTCGTCAGTGGGTCTGCTACATTATCTTCATTCGGTACCTTGCACACGAAAATATCCCCTCGCGACATAATCTCTCGAATGATGTGGTACTTGTGTTCCACATGCGTCGACTTCTGATGCACCCTTGGTTCATTTGCTTGTGCAATGGCTCCAGTATTATCATATTATAATGGAATCGGATTCTCGATACTTAGGACAACTCCCAATTCTGTGATAAAGTTCTTTATCCACACAGCCTCCTTTGCAGCTTCAGAAGCTTCAATATATTCCGCCTCAGTGGTGGAATCTGTTGTTGATCCCTGTTTGGAACTCTTCCAACAAACTACACCTCTGTTAAGGGTAAATATGAATCCAGATGTAGACTTTCTATCATCGGGATCCGATTGGAAATCAGAATCCATATACCCATTAACTTGCAGTTCGTTTCCTCCATAAATTATTAACTTATCCTTAGTACCTTTAAGATACTTTAGGATATGTTTAATGGTCATCTAATGGCCATTGCCTGGATTGGACTGATATCGACTAGTTACACTAACAGCGAAACTGATATCAAGCCTCATACATAACATGGCATACATTATGTTACCCAAACATGAAGCATAAGGTTGGTTAGACATTCTAACCTTCTCATCTTCTGTTTGCGCACCCATCTTCTTTGAAAGATGAATCCCATGTCTGAACGGTATGTTTGTTGTCTTACAGTTACCAAAATTATACTGTTCCAAGATCTTATCTATGTACGTTGATTGGGATAACCCAATCAGCTTCCTTTGTCTATCTCTATAGAGTTTTATCCCTAAAACATATGAAGCTTTTCCCAGGTCCTTCATGGAGAAATTCTTACAGAGGTACGCTTTGACGCTTTGTAACATACCTAAATCATTCCCAATGATTAGGATGTCATCAACATATAGGACTAAAAATACGACCATGCTCCCACTGGCCTTCTAATACACACAGGATTCTTCTGAATTCTGGAGAATACCAGACGATCTAATAATCTCGTCGAATCGAAGATTCCAACTTCATGAAGCTTGTTTATGTCCATAAATGGACTTCTTAAGCTTACATATCATACCCGAGATTTCGCTGGACGCAAAACCTTCCGGCTATTCCATATAGATTTCTTCATCAAGAAATCCATTTAGAAAAGCTGTTTTGACATCCATTTTCCAAATCTCGTAATCATGATACGCAGCTATAGAAAGCAAAATCCGAATAGACTTAAGCATTGCTACTCGTGAAAAAGTTTCATCGTAGTCGACGCCAGGTCGCTGCGTGTAACCTTTTGCTACCAGTCGGGCCTTGTAAGTTTCAACCTTACCGTCAGGCCCGCGCTTCCTCTTATAAACTTATTTACAACCGATAGAACAATTCCTTCGGAAGCAGAACCAAGTCCCAAACTTGATTCTCATACATTGAGTCTATCTCAGATTTCATGGCACTTTGCCATTTCACGGAGTCGATGTCCAACATCGATTCTCTATAGGTAAAAGGATCTGTCTCTTCAACTAAGAGAACATCTAGACTCTTTTCTTGTATCAAATACAAGCGTTCAGGAGGTATAGATATCCTTTCTGAACTACGGAGTGTGTGTGTTGAAGGTCTTTCATCTACTTGAACTTCAGGTTCCTCCGTTGGTTCGTTGTTTTCAGGTTGAACTTCATCAAGTTCAACCTGTCTATGATTACCACCTTCTGACAAAAATTCTACTTCTAGAAATCTTGCGAAGTGAGCTACGAACACATTTCGATGATCGGTATTATAGAACAGATATCCCCTCGTATTCGAAGGATATCCAACAAACCTAAACTTTTGCCCTCAAGGCGAAAGCTTATCTTGCTGAGTCACCCAGACATAGGCAGGACAACCTCAAACCTTAATGTAACTAAAATTTGGTCTCCTATCGAACCATATCTCATACGGTGTCGTAAGAACAGCTTTTGAAAGAATCTTATTCAAAAGATGTGCAGCTGTTAAAAGAGAGTAGCCCAATAAGAAATAGGGCAGATCTGTGAAACTCAACATCGATCGGACTATATCCAATAAAGTCTGATTTCTCCTCTCAGACACTCCATTGTGCTGTGGAGTACCTGAAGGAGTATATTGAGCGAGAATCTCATTCTCTTTCATATAATCAATGAACTCACCACCCATAAATTCTCCGCCTCGATCAGATCGAAGGCATTTAATATATTGACCAGTTTGTTTTCTATTTCATTTCGGAACTCTTTGAACTTTTCAAAGGTTTCTGATTTATGTCGCATCAAATAGATATAACCGTATCGTGACAAATCATCGGTAAAGGTAACAAAGTACGAATAACCAATGTGAGCAGTCTGACTTAGTGGACCACATACATCAGAATGTACGAGTTCCAGTAAGTTAGTGGCACGGTGTCCAACACCTGAAAATGGGGCTTTGGTCATCTTACCCTGAATACACGATTCACAAGTTGGATAGGATTCAATGGTGAGATCTGGGATCAGACCATTCCTAACCAATTGGGTAATGCGTTTAACGCCTATGTGACCTAGCCGCATATGCCAAAGTTCAGTATTATTAACAACAGGTAAACTACGTTTATTAATTCCAGTGTTCAAAATATCTTTTGAAGTTTGCAATGTATAATGACCATGTTTATTTGGACAACAAAGGATCTGAATATTATGTTTATCATATAAATACAAAGAATAGTTCTTAATATTAATACGATAGCCTTTTGTATCCAATACAAAAAGGGATATAATATTAGCTACACATCCAGGTACAAAATAACATTCATATAATAAAAGTGTCCCATTAAGCAAAGGGATCATCTCGCACACTCCCACTGCAACTGCATCCAGTGAGTCTCCTGTTGGGAAATCTCTAAGTCCCAAGGATCGATTATCAAGCAAGAAACAACATGTGAATACATCGAGGAAGTTGCGGAATACTTACATCGAGCGGTTGAGACGATGCGGTGATGAACAAAATTCTTTTTCTCCTCCTCCAATGCTCGGAAGTCCATTGGTTTTTGGCTCCTCCATTTTCGGTCCAAGCTCCAAGCTTTTAGGTGGTAATTCCAAGCTCACGGGTTGGTTTCCCTATCACCTTCGCAAGACTCAAAATGGTGTGTTAGCACTCTTGATTTTTGCCACAAAAATCATCACATTTCTTCTCCATGGCTCACGGTTTTTAACCAGAAAAAGAGAAGAAGAACAGCCCACTTTGGGCGTGAATGAGGGAGGAAGAAGGAAGAGAGAGAGTGTTGGTATTTTGGCAAAAAGTGTATCTAATACCCTTATGAATTTCCAAAATTCATTTTCCTTATTTTTGCTTTCCAAAAGTCAAAGCAACTATGCCAACCACTTCCATCAACTATTCACATCACTCAATCAATCAAGTGACAAGTTGTCACATCACTCAAAGTGACTAATGATTTGACGCTTGATGTGACTAGTGATTTGACGCTTGATGTGACTTGCGTGCCGCACTCGAATTCGAAATACGAATGCACTCGCAAACAATCCAGGCTCGGGTTCGCTAATTCCAAATTAACGAATTTTCCGTTGCGACGTAATTAAATGATTATGCCTAGCGAAAGCACTATTCATGTCACTAACGAATTAATTCTAAATTAACTCGTTTGCCCGAATTAAAATCTAATTTCAATTCCGCGTCGAAATCCAATTTCGTATAATATATCGAATATATTATTTTATCGATTAATTTCAAATTAATCGTTATCTCTCTTTAATTAATATTTTATCCCAGATAAAATATCTCCGTAATTAATCCCAGATTAATTTTCTCTCTCATCTAATTAATCCCAGATTAATAAAGTGCGAGTCATACGTTATCGGTGAATCTTCGGGAAGCGACCCATGAGATCCCCGGATATGTTGGCAGTAAATACGGTCGTCGGACTATCCGAACACGTAAGTACCTAGTACTACGTTTGTATCGATTTACAAGACAAGGTTGGCTTATAGAAAAGCGCCATGCCTACCCAATTCTCCAGAAATATCCTTACAGGAATATGTGATCTATATCAGGCGTAGTATACGTAGTATTGCGTATTTCGATCCAGTATCAGATGTCACATGCAAGGCCTGGGCTGGAAATGTGTATGCCCCGTACGAAGCACATATCGGATCTTGGTAACTAGTCTCTATAATCAGATAAACATGACCTAGTCATAATATCTCGATAGCTGCAGCATATAAGAGAACGAGTTCCGTATCCTACGTGACCATCATCTCCACTATGACTGAAGTGATACTTCCGTCTTGACATCACACCCAATACACTACGATTCTCAATATACCCAGCAGAGACGTACACAGAACCTGTTAAAGCCCTGGACGACCTAAAACCAAAGTATATTGATTGTCGCAAGTACTAGCGGTGCAAGTCTCAGGTTAAGACCAAATACACCTACCCTGATTTCGGACTTCCATAGACACATAGTCATACTACCAATGGAATTCTGAGGGGTCTATCCAGAGCGAAGCTGTTTTCCGTACCATCGGTAAAACACAACCTCCTATTACACTTGCATGAGTATCCTATACCCAAATATATGAGAACTATGTTGTTATGCCCTCACAACGCGCACAAGTGTAACACTAGTCTTTTACGCATTATCGATGTCCAATCTCGATAATACTCTGACTATGGATATTTAATGATTAAACCTTCGTGGATTGATACTGTCTCATATCATCTCAATCCAGGAACTAATCGTAAGGACCTCCTATCATTTATACATCTTGGTGACTTAAAAACAAATGATAAAAGAACAATTTCCTTTGTCACATAGTTAATTTGTACAACAACACCATGATTTGTACAAATAGTGACGCTATGGGTCATAACTGTCCAACAATCTCCCACTTGGCCTATAGCCAGTCACTCAAGTGTCCTACACCCGAACTATGTACGGTTCGCTCAAATTACTGAGAAAAGACTTTCGTCAGCGGATTTGCTTGATTATCATCTGATGCGATTTATTCGATCATCACATCGCCACGATGTATGATCCGAACGAATCAGATGAATAGTCGAAGTATATATCTGGATCGTTGATGAGACCATTAATTCTTTAGCCTGCGCTGTAACCTAGCTCAGCTGCTAACAGAACTATATCTAATCTAATTAGATTTGTTATCAATCCAGAAGGCTTCTATTGTTGCCTCAGCTGCAGCAATAACCCGCTTTTGTTGTTTATTCGGTAAAAGTATCTTGCTTGGAAGATTTCCAACTCACTGTTTCGTTATTCAAACTTTATAGTACCATTTTGCGACTTATAGTCGTTTCTGTCGGTCAGGAAACTTGCAGCAGTAAACCCAGTCACTTCAAGTTCTCCTTCTCCATAGGTTTATGAAAGCATCCTTAGTTCCTCTAAGATACTAACGGATGTTCTTAACGTCAATCCAATGACTACCACTTAGATTGGCCTGTTTGTGAATCCATATGCTCAAAGCGTATGAGACACCAGGTCGCGTACAATTTTCAATGTACGGTTTCTCGGAGAATGTTAACAACTTTAAATATATCCCAGTAGATCTTTATTCCTAGAATAAAGGTTGTTTCTCCCAAGAATTCTACGGAGAATTTTCTCGAAAGCCTAGCTTTCACCGATTGTATTTGGGAATATCATTTCCAAAAATGACATATTATCATTATTTATAGGACAGCCACTGTCAGTGCGCTCCCACTAACCTCCTACTATACACAAGAATTATTTTTGTTTTGAATTAAATCATATACCATTATGATTACATCAAAACGATAATTCCAAGAACGTAATGTTTGCTTCAATCCATTCATGGATCGAATAACCTGCAAACCTTGTTTGCTAGTTATGGTACGTCAAAACCGACAGGATGTTGTAAACATCCTCCAAAAGTTTTCTTTTAAGGAAAGCGGTTTTGGCATTCAGCTGCCATATTTCATTAATGAAATATACAGCATCAGCAAGCATTATCCAAATGGATTTACCGTGGAAACAGGTAAAAGGTTTCGTCGTAATGACACAATGTTGATAATGATATCTTTTCGCTACAAGCCTAGCTTTATACGTTGGTATGTTGCCTTCCATGTATGTCTTCCTTGAAGAATTATATAGTACCAATAGGCACAATTCCTTGCGGTACATCAACTAGTATCCAAACTTGGTTGATATACATGGAATCCATTTCGGATATCATGGAACTTTGCCATGTTATGGAGTCGATACCTTGTATCACTTGCTAATACGTAGTCAGTTGTTATTCCTCAATAAGATTAACATCTTTATGAGGTGAGATCAGAAACTCATACCCCATGTTATTTTCTGAATCTCTCTGACTTACGCGGTTCTTGTGTATTTGAAGATTATTGGTATAGTATCATCCATGATGAACTATTTGTGTTCCATCAGGAATCGGTGCCTGGAATAGTATTATTCCGATTTTCATCGAGTTTTACTATCCTCCCACTTACCACTGCATTTAGGTATTCCTCTTAGGAAAACCGCATGGCGAGTAACAATTACATTGTTCTCTAGTGAGTTGTATAAGTACTATACTTTGGTTTCCCTAGGATAACCAACAACTGGCACTTATCCAATATGGGTTTTAGTTTGGTATCATCCAAACATATGCCTAGCATACCCAAATCTTTAGGAATGAGAAACCCGGTTTCTTTCCTGTTCATATCTAATATGAAGTCTGTCAAACAGATTTTAGGGAACCTTATTCAAAATAAGTTCTGCACTGTTTA
>SKCR01023553.1:0-43802 GCA_019454045.1 Zanthoxylum bungeanum
ATGATATCTACCACACTTTCAGGGTATACCAATATCCTATCTACCTCAGCCTCTCCGATATTGGCCCTAATTATTAGAGCGACATCATGGGGGTAGCTGACCCCTTGTGCATCTTCCTCAGTGAACATTAAGGGCATCGGTCTAGCCTTTTGGATTCTCGTGGCCTTTTCCGTCATCAGAACCTCTGAGTCTTTAATCTGATAATAGTTCTTTCTCGCCCGGTTCGAATCCCCTGCCAATGTCTTCCCTCCCGCTATTGTAAATATAGGTTTATGCCTCATTGTTATCTCTTTTCGCCTTTGGCTGGGACCATTTCCTATTTTTCTCCCGTTTTCTTTTCCAACTTCTCCATCATGGCCTTCATGAAGGTTTGAGTTGCTTCCCTTTCTTTTTGAGCATTTTCTCTCTCACTTCGCATGGTTTCTTCCATTTTCTCCATCCATTCCGTCTTCGATGCCTCTGAAGATCTGTGGTTCCCGTCTTTTACCATAACCTTAGTGTGTTTGCTACTTCTTATATTGTTTCCCACATACAGCGCTAACTGTCGATGACTGTTTTTTATTCCAGGGGTAGTTCGAGAAATCACTCATCAAACAAACCTCCATCAACTATGAATTTGTTTAGTTTATAAGGAACCAAAGGCAAACTTAGTAGGCAAATAGGAAATCACACAGACAAAATAAAGAATTTAACGTGGTTCGGTGGAATGGATCCAACCTACATCCACGAGCACAAAGGAAAATGAAGCTTTTATTACTAGCTCGGGTCTGACCGACCTCTTTTTCTCTCTCTAACTCAACATTCTTTTCTCTCTTTTACAAGTGCAGAAACAACTATCTCATGCTAGAAAATAATTGACCGAACTTTTACAATGAACTCTCAACCCCTTTATATACTAGGACAAATTCCACTGTTACACTAATTTTGTGACGTCAGCCATGTGAACCTGTCATCGCCGCGCATGCTCTCTTCCTCAATTACTCTACAAACAGTATATCTGCCATCTAACACCTCATTAACCATGCCACTTTTGGTAACTGCTACAGATTATGCCACAGTGCCAGCCTGTATTGTAACTGCTCTCACGCGATAGCGTATGCCAGAAGATAAGTTGGTGGCCCGCTTCTGTCACATCAGACCTTTTGGAAGGTACAAGTTCTCATGTGGGGCTTACGTCATCTCCACTTGAACATAATGCTATTACCCCAACCTACCTCATCGGGTCGGTAAATTGAGATGATCGACGTCAAATTGAAATGATTGACCTATCTCATCAGGTCGGGTCGGTGCTATGACCTTTACTACCACCATATTCCCTGAACATCTTTCCACCTCGGGTCGGGCATCAAGTGCAAACTAATTCTGATCTATTTGTTCGGGAAATGAAAATCCCATATATACCATTTTTCATACTTTAGGAACCTATGGGCCCATAAATTGTTGTAAATTCTCTAAATATATATAGTTTAAGTGTATGAGAGACATATCCCTTAAGAAGTGCCTTATGGGAAAGACACAAGTTGAAGGGACATGTCCTCCAAATTGGAAGAACGCACATCTAGGCCCCAGAATGTATAAGGAATGAGTATAACCCTTAGGAGGGTTACATCCTAAGCCAAATGGTGTCCACAAAGGCACCATTCCATGCCTATAAAAGAGGGGTTTAGGTTTATTCTCTCCAATCTAGAAATTCCAACATTCTATCATAATTAGAAAGTCTTGTTTAAAAGAGAGTTTCCTCAATTTTTCCCTTGTTCAAGTTCTTGTGAAATGAGTGCCCCTTCTACAAGAAGCATCCAAGTAATCCTAGGAGAACACTAGCCACAAGAAATCCATAGAACACCAAGGCGGGGATAATAAGTTCTTAAAGACATAGGCAACTCGACTTGGTTTCAGTTTTATCATTATTTTCATCAGTTTCCAGCTTTTTCTAAGTTTCTTTGCCATATTTTGATTTTGGCATGTTAGTGAGTGATTGAGATAAATTTGCATGTTAAATTTTATTTGATAACACATATAATCTAACAAACTTAAGATATTCTGTCAACAAGGCGATAAGAGCCTAAATGGGCAGGGATTTAAGTGGTTACTCCAGACCCCCCTCGTCCTCTGGGAATTTTCCTTTATTCATTTATCATAAGAAACCTTTGTCGTAAATTCAAGGACTTGTGTTATTTGGTACTACTATCTAATATAACAACGAATGGATTCTTAGTATATCAGTTAAACAAGATCATATGTTTGATCGTTGTTTAATTTTTCTTTTGTAGACTTATTGATTACTATTGGTTTTTCCAGTTACACGTGGCTAGTGGAAATATCACAGTACTGGTCACTCATTAGGAGAAACCGAAAAAGTTTGGTGGAACAAACTTTAAACAATGGCAGAGTAAAATATTATTCTATCTGACAACACTACAATTGGCTAAGTATCTCAAAGATCATCCGGGTCCTATGGAGGGAGAAACAAAAACAGCCAAGCAACTGCAAGAAGAGACATGGTCGTCGGGCGACTTCTTATGCAAGAACTATGTCTTAGGAGGACTTGACAATACCATATATAATGTGTACCAAGGCATGACTTCTTTGAAGATTCTCTGGGAATCTCTCGAGAAGAAACACAAAACCGAGGATGTCAGATATAAGAAATTTATCGTGGGTAGGTTCCTGGACTACAAGATAGTAGATTCAAGGACGGTGATGTCTCTGTTGGGTGAACTTCAGTTAATAATTCATGAAATATTGGATGAGAAAATGAAACTCTGTGAGACGTTTCAAATTGCCACAATCATTGAAAAATTGCCTCCATCATGGAAGGACTTCAGGAGCTATCTGAGACACAAAAAGAAACAAATGAGTCTTGAAGACCTTGGAGTTCGACTGAGGATCGAAGAGGACAACAAGAAGTCCGAGAAGGCCAGCTACAAGACTATGGAGTCGAAGGCCAACATCGTCAATGATGGAAAGGGTAGCAAAAAGAGAAAGAACAGTGGAAATGATTCTTCCCAAGCAAACAAGAAGTTCAATGGGAAGTGCTACATCTGTGGAAAAACGGTCATATGGTAAATGATTGCAGAAACAATAAGTCTCAGGACAAAGGCAAGAAAAAAAAATGAGGATCATGTCACTGAGGATGAGCAGCTAACTGATGAGATCTCAGAGATGAACCTCTCAGCAGTTGTAACAGAACCCAACTTGGTTGGGAATTCGAAAGAATGGTGGGTAGACACTAGGGCTACTCTTCATATATGTGCTGGTAATAAGATATTTTCCATAGAATGAAGTTTTGAACTCTTGGAACTTATACACATCGAAGATGACATCTGGGAAACTCGTCTACCTCTAGAGTGGTTGGACAAGGCACAGTGGTTATAAAGATGACATCTGGGAAAGAGCTTACATTAAAAAATATTTTGAATGTTCCTGATATTCAGAAGAACTTGGTTTCGGGTTCACTCCTTAGCAAGAATGGTTTCAAGCTTGTGTTTGTTTATGATAAGTTTGTACTGACCAAGAATGATGTCTATGTAGGAAAAATGATACCTCACTGAGGGCCTTTTTAAGTTCAATGTAATGATTGTCAATTGACACAGTGCTAATAATAAAGCTACATTTTCTGCTTATGTTATTGAGTCACAAAATGTATGGCATATGAGGTTATGACATGTTAATTATGATACAATGCATAAATTAATTAACATGGATCTTATACCTAAATTTTTAATTGATAATCAACATAAATGTGAGGCATGTGTTGAATAAAAAATGAATAGAGCATCATTTCATTCCATAGAATGAAGTTTTGAACTCTTGTAACTTATACACACCGATGTGTGTGATATGAATGTTGTGCATACCAGAGGTGGTAAAAGTACTTTGTCACTTTTATCGATGATAACACAAGATTCTATTATGTGTATTTGCTAAGGAGCAAAGATGAGTCAAGGAATGAGACATTATTTGAAGAGACATTCCTTGTAAGGAAAGACAAAGAACATAGTCTCTCAAAAGAACTATTGATATTGTTAAAGGAAGTGATCAAGTTAACCAAGAAATAGATCAATATAAAAATATTGAGGAAAATGAACATAGACTTAGCAAAAGAGCTAAAACGTCTAAGTCATTTGGACCTGATTTTCTGACATACTTGTTAGAAAATGAGACTCAAACCTATAAAAAAATAATGTCTTCTTCAGAGGCACCTTTGTGGAAAGAGGCTATCAATAGCGAGATTGATTCTATCATTCAAAACCATACTTGGGAGTTGGTTGATCTTCCTCCAGATTTTAAGCCGCTGGGCTACAAATGGATTTTCATACGGAAGATGAAGCCGGATGGATCAATAGATAAGTACAAGGCAAGACTTGTTATCAAAGGTTATATAAAAAAAGAAGGCATTGATTACTTTGATACCTATTCACAAGTGACTCGTATCACATCAATAAGAATATTTATAGTCATAGCAGCTATATTTGGTCTTGAAGTACATCAAATGGATGTGAAGACGACATTCTTAAATGGTGAACTAGATGAAGAGATTTACATGGAACAACCAGAATGTTTCAATGTTCATGGATAATAACAGAAGGTGTGAAAACTTGTAAAATCCTTATACGGATTAAAACAAACACCTAAACAATGACATGAAAAATTTGACAAAGAGATCTTTTAAAGTGAGTTCAAAATCAATGAGTGTGATAAGTGTGTATACACTAAATCAACTCAAAAATGATATGTCATTGTGTGTCTCTACGTAAACGATATGGTGATAATTGGTAGTAATCATTAGATGATTCAGTTTACCAAGAAAGTATTGACCAACAAATTTGACATGAAAGATTTAGAAGTAGCTGATGTGATCTTAGGAATTAAGATTTCCATAACATCAGAGGGGTACATATTATCTCAGGCTCATTATGTTGAGAAGATACTTGATAAATATAATAAAAGAGATCTAAATGTGGCTAGAACTCCTATGGACCTAACTCTTCATTTATTAAAGAATACTGGCTCAAGCATATCGCAATTAGAGTATTCGAGAATCATCGAAAGTCTTATGTATCTCACAAATTGCACACGACCTGATATCGCTCAAGCTGTAAATAGGTTTAGCAGATATACGAGTAATACAAGACATAACCATTGGAAAGCCATAGTAAGAGTTTTGAGGTATCTAATAGAAACTTCAAAATATGGTCTGCATTATACGAGATATCATGTTGTTCTGGAGGGATACATCGATGCACACTGGATATCTGATACAATGGATTCCAAATCTATGAGTGGATTTATTTTCACACTTGGTGGTGCAGCCGTGTCATGGAAATCCTCGAGGAAAACGTGTATTGCCCGGTCTACTATGCAATCAGAGTTCATAGCATTAGACAATACAGCGGAAGAAGCAGAATGGCTTCGAAATTTCCTAGAGGATATTCCAAATTGGCCAAAATCAGTGCCATCGATAAACATACATTGTAATAATCAATCAACTAGTGGGAGAGCCTAAAATACAATGTATAATGGTAAGTCTCGACACATACGTCACGTACATAATACCATACGAAAACTGCTCTCAAGTGGCATAATTTTGATAGATTATGTCAAATCAAAGGAAAAAGCGGATCCACTTACTAAAGGTTTACCTAGAGAGCAAGTTGAGAAGTCATCGAGGGGAATGAGCTTAAAGCCTATTAATTAAGAATTGTTACTGTGGAAACCCAACCTAGTTGACTGGAGATCCCAAGATCTAGGTTCAAAAGGGACAACTGAAACTTTGTGCAATTCAAAACAAGCACTGTAGAATTTTATACTTTTTCCTATTCCTGTAATGACGCAAAGTGTTGTCTGTCAAGGTTAGGATAAGCTAATGCTTTTAATGATCACTATATTAGGAGAAGAGTCATAATGGGGGTTAAGTCATATTACCTCTTTATAGTAGATCACTTATTTCAAGTAAGTAGTGAGGCCGCTTCAATGAGAGTTTTAAAGACTGAATTCCCTAAAGTACTTGATGAATCCATGACCAATGTTCATGGCCGAAATACACACAACCATAGAACATGAAATGGTCGAAGTAAATTTGTGTGTTGGCAATTGTCTTGGTTTACACAAACGGCGGAACAATTCAAGACTATAGATCACGAGTTTTCCAAGTAAATCTGATTGTCATTCACTAGGAAAGGTTCAAAGCGAAAATACATATTTCGATGCAGTTTTGTTTCACGGAAACTCTTTTAAGTGTCTGCATTAATATTTAGAGAATTATGGGGGATTGTTGTAAATTCTGTAAATATATATAGTTTAAGTGTAGGAGAGACATGTTTCTTGAGAAGTGTCTTATGGGAAAGTCACATGTTGAAGGGACGTGTCCTTTAAATTGGAGGAACACACCTCTAGCCTCCAAAAGATATAAAGAATGGGCATAACTTTTAGAAGGGTTACACCCTAAGCCAAATGGTGCCGACAAATGCATTCTTCCATGCCTATAAAAGGGGGGGTTTGGGTTTATTCTCTCCAATCTAGAAATTCCAACATTCTATCATAATTAGATAGTCTAGTTGAAAAGAGAGTTTCCTCTATTTTTTCCCTTGTTCAAGTTCTTGTAAAAGGAGTGCCCATTCTACAAGAAACACATATAATCTAACAGAAATCACCATCAACGGAAAGTAAATTTATAACTAATACAAGAGCTAACCTCCATCATTTGACATATTATACTTAGATCAGACTATAAACTTAGTGAGTTCTTATGAGATGACAACACAAACAAGGTTATTTGCCGAGAAACAAAAAATAAATTGGTGTAAGGTATGCTGAATTTTGCAGAAATCTTGTTATTAGGTTTTTCAATTTTCATCTAAGAATGCTTTCGCCCAAACTTTCGACTACTTTGTATATAATCTTATGTTTCTTGCACTCCCAACAATTAGGATTATGGCTCACCGTTGCGTATTTGAGGTAAAATTTTCCTTCTTGAGACAATTCCAAGTTAAAAAAGATACAAGTTCAATTTTAATTTTTTTTAAAAAAGGATCAAATCTGTTGCTTAATGCTTATCGTACAATTAATAAATAATTAATAACATTTGTTAAGGAATATTATTATGAAAATAATATTAAGGAAATAATATCTTTATATTATGGAATCAATCTCCAAAATAGAATAATCAACAGAAAGATTATGAATTAAATATGGAAAATTATCATTTGTTCTCTTTTAAAATATATCATTTTTCCTAAAATTTTAAATGTATATTATTTTTTCACTTAGAAGTTTCAAAAGTATATTATTTCTACTTGAAAACTTAGGTTTCTAGCAAAAAAAGGAAACAAATGATAAATGATATACTTTTGAAATTTCTTATGACCAAAAGTTTTCAGATTTATTGATACATTCAGGACAAATGATAATATCCAATTAATGATTCATGAACACTCATTTAAAGTGTCCTTGTGATTTGTTAGCTCTGAGAATCTATAAAATTAAAATGTCATAAATTGTGTTTATTTAATAAAATTCAATTATTTCTCAGAAACTATGGATGATAATGGAGAGAGGAGAGGAAGAAATTGGTATTCTCGTACCCGTCTCCGATAATCTTTAAATATTTTCGTTCCCTCCTCATCCCCTTGTAATTATTTCAAGGGAGAGGATGAGGATCATCGAATAATAAAAGAAAATCTCTGCCGAATAATAAATAATTTTTTCTTAAAATAAATTTAAGTCATTGAAAAACATATTGATTTAACTATTGTTTTATCCAGTATATATTCAAAAAATTGATAATATCTATTACATAAATCACAATTTATATAAAAAGATTGAAATTCGTATTTTCAGTCTTTTTGTTTGATCCGTAACTTAATAAAATGATGGAACACTCATTAAAAATTGATATATATATATATATATATATATTTCATTTAAGCCCTTATGTTATTTATAATTTATATATTCTTATAAATATTAAGATATTTTTTTATTTACATATATATATAAAATTGTAAATAGAAATTCGAACATATTTATTAAAAAATTAAAAATAAATAAATAAAAAATTATGGATAATAGAGAGGGATGAAAATTTTACCTAATCCTAATTATCCCATCATTTTACCGAATAAAAAATGAATATTAATTTTTTTTCAATTCCATTTTCGACGTCAATTTTTTCAATTTTTATCCCCAATCCTTGAAAGGCAGTATCATTTTAGAGATTTCTGTGATCTGAAACTCACTTGGTCTTTTAGGTTATACACACAAACGGCTAAGATTGATGGTTTTAAATTGAAGCCCATTGCACGATCTGGAAGCCAAACCTGCCATAAATTACAAATTGAATTCATTAATTTTAATTATTTTTGAAGCAATTAGCAAGGAAGACGCCGGATGCAAAAGGGTGAATCTTGTTTTCAACGGATTTGGGATCTCTTTTTACAAAACAGTCAAAACGACGACGTTGACTGTTTCCACCTGATCCAGCGTTTTTAATTTTTTTTTAATGGGATATTTCTCAAATACGTCAGCTGTAAAGAAAAAGAGAAATATCTTGCTGGCGGCTGACGTCTCTCGGAGTAAAAAAATAGCCCCAAGTAAATCCAATGGCTCACATTTTAATATTAAAAAAATGAAAAAAAAAATTTATTTTTCCCCCAAATCGAAATCATGGGATCAAAATCCAACAATTTAGATTTAATTAAACCGGCTTCAATATAAAATGAACTGGAAGTGGAAGTCCCTTCTAAAGGGTGAATCTTGTTTTCAATGGATTAATCACGAAACAGTCAAAACAACGACTTTATCTAATTTCTACTCGACCCGGCGTTTTATTTATTTTTATTTTTTATGAGATATTTCTCAGATATGACAGCTGTACGCGATTTCAACGCATCTTTTTTTTCTCATTTCCAAAAAAACATATAAAAAAAAATTGGTTGAATCTCACCTAAATCCCGTATATTTGGGTTTAAATATTCAGAAACTCAAACCATTTTGAAAATCATACTATAAGTTTTACATATTTTAAAAAACAATACATAAATCCCAAAATGTTTATTATATAGTCCACGCTACGTTTCGACCGGTCGAATTAATAACCTATTAAATCTTTTATATTTGATTTTAAAAATATTGGTTGCAAGGCCTACTATGGTTTAGGAAAGCCTAAGAAATGTTTAGTGGTACAATGATACGTTTGGTAGTGGTGGTAATTTGGGTTTTGATTCGTTTATTTATTTGATTCGATTCGCTTTAAAGCGAATACGGGTTTGAAAAAAATGTATTTGTTTAATAAATGAGTCAATTGAATACGAATTTAAGCTCATTGATTTGTTTATGATTCATTTATTATTTTTTTACTAGTTATTATTATTTTTTTTAATTAAGATTCGAGAAATTATGACTAATTATCATTAAAAAAAATAATATTATCGATATTTGATGAGATATTTTTTGTAAATATATTAATTACGTATTTCATATGTATATATTTATGAAGAATTTCATATTATTGAATAATATCATAACTAAACGAATATTCGTATCCATATTCGATTCGTTTAAAAAATGAATCGAATACGAATCATAGTATTAAGATTCGTTTAATAAACGAATTGAATACAAATTCATCGCATTTTAATTCAATTCGTTTAGGATTCAATACAAATTCGATTCATCAATTCATTTTGCCACTCCTAGCGTTTGGTTGAAAGTATTGTTAGAAAATATAAATTAGCTTATAAGTTATGCCACAAATATTAGAGTATAAGCTAATATAAAAAAATATGTTCATATTGTGAGATTATGATTTTGTGAGAATTAATATTAGTGTTAACATTAACGTTAATTTATCCGTTTGATTTAGCGTTAAAACGCTAATGTGAACGTTCCACCAAACTGGGGTAAGAATTCAGAATATCAAATTTAAGTCTTATTATACAAAATTATTGAAAATTTGACATAAATCAGGGGTTCAAGTGTTAAAAGGATACATTTAATTTATAATTTGAGTGGAGTGATGATACAATATATAAATAAGAGACTCGGACCTCACTTTAGAAAAATTAAAACTTACGAGGGTACTATTGAGTATTTTTTTAAAAAGAAGATCCAATTGTTCATTAACCCAAATGATAGGGATCTATTTTCTTTTCATTTTTTTCAAATAGAAATTCGACTCCTATGCCCCCTTACCTTATATTTGTTTTTAAAAAATGAATGAATGCAAAGAATCAAAGGAAGGAAGGTGCAGAAACGTGAGCAGGTTGTCATATTTGCTTTTCTGCATTTTTTTAATCATCTTGACTTGAGATTTGGTTAAGCCAAGGTCCTTATTAATAAAAATATGATATGAATTCTTGAAAGATCCTAAAACAGAGTACCAGAGGAGAGGCAGAAGCAGAGCATCGGGAAATAATGGCTGAAGGAAAGAATAAAAGATTGGTGGTGATCGGAGGAGGCCTTGCTGGCGCCCTCCTTGCTAAGATTCTTCAATTTACTGCTGATGTTACCCTCGTTGACCCGTAAGCAATCTTCTTTGTTTCTGTTGGTTCAAATATATGTAAATATTCTGTTTTGGATATGACATACTTGTTGAAATAGAAAGTAATGGTTCAATTTCAATATTTGTAACTTTCGGAAGAGTCTCTTGCATATAAATCATACTGGGTGGTTAATGGAAAAGAAAACAATATGCTTAAGTATTAAGAAATCAGTTAATGCTAGAAGCCCTTTTGAACAAGTGAGCAAAAGTTGGGCTTTAAGGCTTATTTCACTATCTAGTAACTGACGGGGGAGGGTAGGTCAGTGTTTGCAATGAATTCATGATATTTGTTTTTCCGCCTTTTGTCACTCTCCGCGTGTTCTGGGCAGTTCATCGAGCACTTGGAGTGCGGGTTGCTATCTGTAGAGACGAGATCTATCTAGGATCCTGGAGATATGATACGTGATTGTAGAGATCTTAGAGATTGCTTGTAATTTTCACTTTTCATAGTCAGAAGGAATGTTATAGGAATAATCCAGCAAAGAAGCTTTGTGCTCTCTCTTGGTGTATTTAGGGACTTTTTGTCTGACTTAGTGCTTGCTTTTGATAGTTTTAGCATCCAAGGCCCCAAGGTAGAATTTAGTCTGTGACACTTTGGCACTGTAAAATGACTATCTTTTCAGTGAAGGGAATTAAAACGATCCTGATAAAGATGGGTGAAGGTAGAGAACTGGATTAGAAACCTGTTACTGGTTGATAATTGTAATTCATTGTCAGTAGGATTGGTAGGACGGGAAGAGTGAGAAAGTACAATTCTATCATTGGTGTGTGTACTCTTTGTTCTATAAATGATTATTATGGGTGTTGGGTTGACTTTTTATGTATGATTGGTAAGTGCTAATTCTTTGTCGAGCTATTTTGCAACATTTTTGTATTCCTCGTAATCTGCTATATAGACTGCACTGACTTAAGGAAGTGCAGAATATGCTATTGCTACTATTTTAACAAGTGAAGCAATTTGTTTTACCATGATAGTATGTAGTCTCCAGGATCATCCTTTCATATCCGTTTCTCCTTACTTCTCTTCACTTCAATTTTGACAATGAACTGCAACACCTCTCCATTTTTCTTTATATGGTATTGTTCTCTTTTTGTCTTTAAGAAAAAGTAAAATTGAAACAGGAAAGAGTATTTTGAGATCACATGGGCAAGCTTACGGGCAATGGTGGAGCCATCTTTTGGAGAGAGATTAGTGATCAACCATAGAGATTACCTCGTCAATGGCCGTATTGTCACATCTGCTGCAATCAATATCACTGACAATGAAGTTTTGACTGCGGATGGCAGTGTTGTTGAGTATGATTATCTTGTCGTTGCCACTGGCCATAAGGATCCTGTGCCCGAAACTAGGTCTGAGAGACTTAATCAATTTAAAGCTGGTAAAACTTCAATTATGCAACCACCTAATTCAGAGTACTAAACTATAATTCTATTTTTTATGAATAATATTAAAGTTTGGATTATATTGTGTGCAGATTCAGTTTTGCTATGCACTGTAATTATAATCTCAAGTTAACTTTGTTTTATTTGCACTGTCAGAGAATCAAAAGATCAAGTCTGCTCAGTCGATTTTGATTGTTGGAGGAGGTCCCACTGGTGTTGAGCTTGCTGGAGAAATAGCCGTTGACTTCCCAGAGAAGAAGGTTACTCTAGTGCACAAGGGGTCAAGGTTGCTGGAATTTATTGGACCCAAAGCCAGTGATAAGACTTTAGGTTGGTTGGCATCGAAAAAGGTTGAAGTATTGCTGGGGCAAACAGTCGATTTGAATTCTGTTTCAGAAGGAAGTGACACGTATCTGACCTCAACAGGAGAAAGCATCAGAGCAGATTGCTATTTCCTGTGTACAGGAAAACCAATAGGTTCATCATGGCTTCATGATACAATATTGAAGGATAATTTGGATTCTCATGGAAGGTTGAAGGTTGATGAGAATTTAAGAGTGAAGGGTCGGAAGAATGTATTTGCAATTGGAGATATTACTGATATTCAAGTAAGTGCTTGAATGAGTTTTCCTTAAATATTCTAGCTTTCATGAACACAAACCAATAGTGTTTAATTTCAACGCTCGAGGAAATCGCTAGTTGAACTTAGGTCAAGAAAGCATTTTATTTAGTTATGGTTTTCAATTTCTGTTTACTATCTCTATCTTCTTGAAACAAGCCTTACTTTAAACTTACCTCACCTGTAAAATTTTCAAACTGAATATGAGATAATTACTCGAGGACATTTTGAATTACATGTTTGTCCTTTACTAGCTTCCGCTACAAGGAATGCTACGTGGCGTAGATAGAGATATATCATGCTTTCAATAGAAGATCTAATGCATATTATTGGTTGGGTAATTGCATGACAGGAAATTAAACAGGGGTATCTAGCACAGAAACATGCTGAAGTGGTTGCAAAGAACTTGAAGGTATTGATGGCTGGAGTTCAAGAAAGCAAAATGGCAAGTTATCGGCCTGCTAAGTCAGTGATGGCAGTTGTTTCCCTAGGGAGGAAAGAAGCCGTGGCGCAGTTGCCATGTATGACCACCATTGGTCGTTTCCCTGGCTTTATAAAATCCAAAGACTTATTTGTGGGAAAAACAAGGAAGAATATGGGCTTGCAAGCCTGATACTGCACATTCTTGAGACGTGAGTTCAGTTCATTTGACATCATAATATATCTTTGTTTAATTTGAGTGTTGTACTTCCTATGAAACTTTATTGTTCTGGGTTTGCTTTAAATTACTGTTTGGTATAATTTGATTGTTGTAAAATTACATATTGGTTGTTGTAAATTTTCATAATTATGTTAGAAATTAAAAAAAAATATTACACTAAGAAATCTGGGGGCTGTTTTATTTGAAATTCAGAAACAGTTTCAAAATTTTTCCTGTGTAATCAAGCTTGCTTTCTCTATTTTTTTCATCCACACAAGTCATGTGTATTCTCTCTTGCATCTTAACAGCAGCTTTTCCTGTATGGCCATGATAATGGTGAAATAAGTTTATTTAGTTTTATTTTATCTACATGAACAAAATGCAAAATGCTCCTATGCAAAAAGATTGCATAGTGAATCCCCATTAAGAAGAATTTCAACTCCACCTTACCAAAAAAAATAAAAAACTTCCGCAAAATTTCAAGTCGGGCCAGGGTTTTTTCCGACCCAAGTTGGAAAGACCTGTGTCCGAAAAAAGCCTAGCCTTCATATTATTGGGTCAGTTGGGGCTTGCACTGATTCGGGCTCGGGAGACTCGGCCAGGCTCAAGTCGGATAATATTGGTACTTTAAGTTTATTTATTGAATTTGAGTGTTGTATTTAGTAATTTATTTTATAAATTTGTGTGCCCGGACTTGACCTGATGTGAGCTGGATCGGGCTTAACGCCCGGGCCAGGCTTTCTGTCTAAATCCGGGGCTGAGCCACCTTTTCCACCCTTAATTTTTATTTTATTTTTAATTTATTTTTTTATGAAAGGAAATTATTAACTATTTCATTTCATGTATTCAATATTTCAAATCGGAATACAAGGAAATTATTATCCAACTACTTTATATTTCTCATATATCACTTGGCAATAAATTTTTTCTAAAGTTCTCACTTAACTATTATAAATTCCATCACTCAAAAAAAAAAAAAATTGTACTTCCTAAATTTTCCTTTGAAATTGTTACAAGGGAAACCATTGAATTCCACCCTAAAGTAGGATGACAGAAAAACCTGAATCCGGTCTGATCTAAAAGTAAAATTTTGGGACCGGGCTCCAACACAATTTTTATTAGTGTAAATATTTTTTTAATTTTATAAAATATTTTTAATTCTAAATATATACATTTATAATTAATTTTTAAGATCCAAACTAAAAAAACTAAAAATATTAACATTCTTATTTTTTTTTCCATTTTTAAGTATTAAAAAATTCAATTTTTTTATTATTTTATTAAAAAATATTATTTAAAAAAAAATGGGATGGCTTGTTGCCACTCCTACCCTAAAGATCACAACACTTTTTATTTTATCATTTTTCACTCGAAGTTTCAAAAGTGTATCAATTTCTACATTTTAAGGTAGAAATTTAATAAAATTTGTAAGATTTCGAGTGGAAAATGATGCACTTTTACAAATTTGGATGGAAAATTACAAAATCGGGTGAAAAATAAATTCAAAAGTGTTGTAAAAATTTTGAATTTACGCTATATTTAGGATAGAAAATTGATAATTTTCCTTACTATATATATATATATATATATTGTAGACACTAAATTTTACTTTCGATCTATAATCGAGAATTTATATGATGCGGGCACCAATGGTCCTGCAAAAGAAAAGCAAAGTGAGCGTAGAGTAACTACCCACCAGTGTGGTGGATGCTGTAGGCACTCCGACGCTTAAGTTAGTGACGATGACGAGCAGAAAGAAAAGGAAGAATAAGCAATGAAATACCTCGATCTTCGTAGATTGCCGTAAGGGTGGTATGTTGATATTTAGGGTGTAATGTCTGCTTTGAGAACTCGAGTTTGAGAGAAAAAGCTTGAATGCCTCAATCCATTGGATCACATCTTTTTTTATTGGCTGTGAAGTAGCCTTTTAGTCAGTTTAGGATTCCTTGTAAATGTTGTATTCCAACCATATTTAGGAAATGGTTGTTTAAGTGAGGATTGAATTAGGAGTGCCTAGATATCCGGGACTAGGAGTAACCCCAATACGTATTCAAATTACTGTTTTGTAGGTAATCTCTCTTGACCCAAAATACTTAGTTTATTTGTTAAGAAAGAATCTGGTTGTGTGTAGACTGGTGGTTAATGTCCAGTGGTACATCACTCATGTAGTGTTGTCTGGGATATCATGCAACATGATTAGGGTCTATTGGAGACCTTTTGAGTCATGTGGACTCTTCCCCAATGGAGTCGACCGAAGTTGACCCAAGTGACATAAACCAGGTTGAGCTCAAGTGTAGGCCTAAATGATAGGCTGACGAAAGCCTGGTGGTTGATAGTCGCGCGTTGGTGCATAGTTAATCCAATTTACTTGATATCGTCTGGGATCAATATCGACTAGAATGTCCATGTCGAGTAGTGTTTTGATGGCTGGAACCAATGCTGATTGGGCCTTGTTAGAGCCTATGATTCCACTAGGGCCAGATGAAGGTTATGAAATATGGTATTGTGTGAGATTGTCACGTTGGCCTAAGTATCGTCTTGGGACACAATGACGTTTGAGTACTTAGCTCAAATTTGGCTCGCACAGTTTGTCCCTTATTCTCTACGTCAATGAGTAACCGGCTTGGAGAGTAATCGAAGTGTATGTCATATGAAGGTTTCCAAGTCGATTGGAATATGTCTGTCACTTGCGACCATATGAAGGTCAAGGAACATACCATATCTAATAGGGTACGGTTTCTCCTTTCAGAGACACAGTTATGTTGAGGTATGTGAAGAATTTTACATATGACACAATTCCATGATCTTTAAGATAATTTTGAAAATTCGATACTTAATTATTCTCCTGAACGAATTTCACTCGTAGATTTTTAATACTTTTTCCCAATTGATTTTCTACTTCATTATTATACTTTTTGAACTTTTCAAAAGTTTATGACTTATGTTTCATTAGGTAAAAATACCCAAATCTTGAAATCGTTAGTGAATGTAACAAAGTATTGAAAATCACATTTGGCCACTATATTAAGTGGGTCGCATACATCAGTATGCATAAGCTCTAAAGTTTCTTTGGTCTTTCCATTTTGTCCTATAAAATGTGATTTGGTCATTTTTCCTTTGAGGCATGATTCATAAGTTGGATAAGGCTCTAAGATTAATGAAGGAAGTAAGTCTTTATTATCCAATTGCGAATCATATTGTCTCAAATATGACATAATCTTAAGTGCCAAATGAATCTTGAATTGAGATTATCTCTTGGTCGTTTTATTGTTACCATATTTAATTCATTATTATGATTCTCATTTAATTACAAGACATATAATCCATTTATATTTAGCGCAATGCCAACAAATTTATTCAAATAATAAATATTGTATTTCTCATTGATAAAATAAAATTCATAATTACATTTTGTCAAAATTTGAATGGAAACAATGTTTCTTATTGCACTATGAAAATATAAAATTTTAGCTAATAAAATTAAATGTTTTGATGGCATAGGAAGATGACACATCTTGTGGAGACAAGCTATCAATTTCCAACATTGAGAACCATTTCGCCTTCCTTGAGCAAACTTTTACTCTTTAGAATCTGCGGGGACATATAAATGTGTGAAGTGGCAGCATGATCTAAAATCCATAAATGAGATATGGAACTTATACGAAGATCCATTTCACTAAAAAAGAATGAGGACGTACCTTCTTTTAGCTTCTTCAAGCTTGCAAGGTACTGATGACAGTTCCTCTTCCAATGTTTTTCTTCTTGTAATGAAAACACTCATCTTAGACCTTCTTTTCCTTTTTCGGTTTGCCTCAGGTGGGCTTAGTTTTCTTTGGAGTTGCTTCTTTCCATTTCTTTTTTTCTTGCCCTTGTGAGAACCAGAGACAACAAGAATAGTTCCATTTTCATTACCTTCAACCTTCAAGATTTTCTCAGTCTTTTCATAGGTCTTTAGCGAGCCATGAAGCTCACTAAGTGATCTAGTTGATCTAATCAACTTGTTCATGTTGAAGTTGAAAATGAAGCCATTGAAAGATAGAGTAAGGGATTGTAGGATCAAATCCACCATAACTTTGAATGTTAGTCCTAGATCAAATGTATCCGTTTAATTAATCAAATTGATCATTTGAAGCATATGATTATAAAAAAGATTCTCTTCCTTCATTGTCATCCCGAACAACTTTCTAGTAACATCGTATCTAGCAATTTCACTTCTTTTACCATACAATTCTTGTAGGTGTTCCATGATATCCACCGATGAGTTTGTCCTTTCATATTACTCTTGCAAAATTGAGCTTAGAAAGACTTTGATATAGCTTCTCACTTTATGCTCATCGTTCAGCCACATTTGATAAGCATCAATCTTTTTAGGTTGGGTATCATCTTCAATAGAATCAAGATCTATCATATCGAGAACATAGTAGAGACGCTCGTAATCCAAAACAATCTTTGGCTTACAACGCCGATCCAAAAAACTCGGGCCAGTGAGTTTGCATTTGTCAAGTATTTTGGCTAATGGATTCATTTTGTATCACATACTCTGTTGAAAATAAAAGTTTGTTAGTTATTTTGTAGTAAGTTTTTACCAAAATTTAAGGTTTTTTTAAAAAATATTGCTCCCATTAATTTTATTCGAATTTCACACTCCCTTATAAGGTAGACGAAAATATTGTTAGATATATTTCTAGTAGGATGTCGAATTCTCATTGTTAATGTCATGCCTCACCTAATGGATTTTGGCACTTCATCTTCAATGAGTCAAAACTCTTTTTGTTTGTATCTCTATACAAGGCTTCGACCTTTCCACATCTAGAAAACAATGTATCACCTAATGAGCTTTGAAATCTTCACTAGTTAAGTTAGGCCCAACATCTTTCTCCATGTAATACATGTGATTGGCCATCACTTAATGAATTTTGAGTTTACAATCATTAGGCTACATAGACGAACAAGTCAAATAATACTTAAACATATGAGGGTCCCTCACCTAATGGTTTTGGGATTTGCCAATATATATTTAGTGGGCTACTTGATTGTGTTGGAATGTTAAGGCTTAATATTTAACATCAGAGATTAATTAATTATTCATTTCTTTATATAGATTTAGGTATTTTCTTTTAGTGTGTCTTGATGTTTTTGTTTCTTATACTTTTATTAAACATCGTGCACAATCACACTTTTCATATTTTTTATGTTTGACTCTAGATGAGGGGATCATAATTGATGAAAACTAAAAAATGCACATTTATTAAAAGAAAAATTAATCATTTTACACTTGTAGTTTCATTAATCCTTTTAATTTAGCATATTTATGAAATAATAATTAAATTTATATTTTGTTTTTTTTTATTGTGTTTTTTTTTATTTATCGTGTAGGCAAAATATTGCTATGGAAGCTCAACAGGAAAAATGGATATGAGATTTGAATTCTAGAATCCAGGAAACTAAAAAGAGTGTGACAGCTAAATTCAAATCAGACTTGGAAAATATTCATCGTGTTTTGATTGACAACAAAATGAGCTTATGATATATTTAGCTACACATGTATTGTATTATTATTATTATTATTATTATTATTATTATTATTATTATTATTATTATAATTATTATAATTATTATTATTATATTATTATTATTATATATATATATATATAAATATATAATGCATTGCCAAATAGCATTTGCAATTTGGTGCCGACGTCTCCTATAAAAGGAGGTGCTCAGCACCTCAAGGGGGGGGGGGAGAAAATGGAAAGCTCCCTCCAGTTTGGATGCGTTATTTCATTTTCCTCTTTCTGAAGATTTGGTAAGTATCCTGTGTGTTTTGTTTTATTTATTTTTTGTAATTTCTTTTTCTTTCAATAATAAAATTATGTGTATTTTTATTTTTATTTTATTTTGTTAATTTATACTATGCTAGGAGTAAAGGGTGAAGCTCTTGCTACGAAAATATATGTGATTTTTATTTATATTATATTTTATAAATTGTGATAATTTCTCAATTTTTTTTTTATATTATTTCAGTTTATTAAGGACTCTTAACTAGCTGTAAACAGTCCCCAATTGGCTCAGATAATACTTGAATCCCATAAATGAGAGAGAATGAACTATTAAGAATTTGGATTAATTATTGACAAATTTTGTTACCGCCTGCATGTATGGTTTTATATATTTGGCATAATTGAGTACCTAACTAAACTTGTTATAGATAAAAGTTATCACCGCCTCTATGACTTGTTTTATATGTTTTGACATATTTAGTACATTGGCAGGACTAATTATCGACATGACGGATTACATGTGTTGGCATAATTAATACATGATAATTATGAAATAAATTGATTGAAAAATAATTATATTTTATATTTTATAAAAAGTAAAAATTATTTTATATTTGAAATATCAAGAGTGGATCCCCGAACCCTAGTATTTTATTTTATTATTTTTATTTTATTAGTTGAATTATTATCTTATCATATTAAATATATTCATTGCGGATCGACCCTGGACTCAACGGGTTATTTTATTACTTCGACACTCTTATATTTTAGAGTAAATAATCACTTTGTAAGCATGTCAGTAATCTTTTATTGACATTTAATATAACTGCTCCATTTGGTTTAACACAATCTTTCACAATTCGGTTACTAGATAAAACTCTAGAATATGTGGGGGGGGGGGGGGGTGTAGGCACTGCATTTTTGCATATCAGCCCGATGATGAGTCTCGTATGGAGACACTACCTCTTTAGTTGTGAAAGCCGCGGGAAATGGACGTTGGAAGGGTAAAGTTGGAAATTAGCATTTTGTCAGATTTAACTCGCTTGTTTCGCTTCGGGTTCACTTGTTGGACCTCTGTTCTAAAACACACCAAACCCATTTAAAACACATATCACAAATTAAATAATTAAAATATTTAAAACACATCTCACAAATTAAATAATTAAAACCAATTAAAATTAAACTTAAATTAAATTAAATCACATTCACCAATTAAATTGAACTTGAAATTAAATTAAATTAAATTAAATTCCTAATTTAAATAAAAACACCTTCCTAAATTAAATAAATCATATCCTTAACTAAAAAGAATACATAAATCACTTCCCTAAATTAAAAGATTTCCTTATCACATACTAAATTAAAAGATATCCCTAATTAATACACAAATCCTATTCCTTTCCCAACAAGGTAAATCCCCTCCAGTGGCTTATAAAAATAACCCTTCTCTACACAATTCAAACCCTGGCTGGCTGGCTCACTCTCACAAAAAAAACAGAAAGAAAATAACCTAGCTGCTCTCACACTCCTCACGGTAAACACATTGCCTCCACCAACTCTTACGCAAGCACCCAAGCCGCATAAGCCCCTTGCCCCCCTCACGTTGCTGCCTAAATTCACGCCCACACACGTAACCTTCACTCAAATAGCCACATAGCACAACACGTAACCTTCACTCAACTAGCCACATAGCACAACACGTGACCTTCACGCTATTATCCAGCCTCACTCCTCACAACAGAAGCAACATCTGCGCACTTCTTGCCCCCTCACGGATCAGCCCCTTTGCCGCACCTAAACCTCCTTTCACAGCCCCTAATCCACGCCAAAACAGCCCCCTACACAGCCCTAAAGTCGCCACAAATAGCCCCTACACATAGCCTCACTGCACGCCTGAAACCAGCCTAAAACACCCACTGCACTGCACCTAAACTGCCGCATTCTGCCTCCCCATTCTGCCCAGTTTTTGTTGCGATTTTAACCCATAAAACATCCCTAAAACTACCCTAAAACTGCACTAAAAAACTGCACAAGGTTTCCCCTAAAACCCCTTAAAACCGCAAGCCAATTAGCCCTCCAAATCGCCCAAAACAGTCCCCTAAATAACCAAAACAGTGACCTGAAACGCAGCAGTAAGACAACAGTGAAACAGAGTAAAGACAGCAGCCCGAGCAGCAAAACAGCGAGGAAAGACGTTGAGTTAGTGAACCAAAAGAGTTACGGATCATTCACCCTTCCAACGGACGTGTAACGCCCTTTCTTGAGACGACCAAAGAGGTTAGACCTGAGGGCACCCTTTCATTCATCATCTTTCATTTATTTTATTTAATCTGAATATTATCGCATGAGAGTCGTTTGAGGCATGATGTGATTGTTGGATGAGCGGAATATGTGTTCCCTTTTGTGGTATATAGGATGGAAACCCGGACGTAAATTCCGTAGCCGAATCCGAATGGACGGTAGTGCGGTTTGTACTTGGGATACAACGCCACGTACCACTTAAGAGACACGTATTTCGTCTCATCCAAACTTGTGTTTGAGCATGTTGTAGTTCGTAGGTTATTTATTTGTTATTAAAGCATGATTAGGTTACTAGCATTTTATTTATCTTAAGCATGATTTAGTCGATGGAAAGTTATTTCTTTATGCATGATTAGGTTGTTTTCACATTAGGGATTTAAATTTATATTTATGCTTAGATTCATATTTATTTTCCGCATTAGATAATTGAGCATGCTTGTGTGATGATTGTATGTTATTGCGTGTTTGCCGTTATGACAACTTACTTTGAAGTATACGAACTTAGATATAGGTTCTCATTGTTATTAATATGCATGCGGACTTAGGCGTAGATTACCCTTGAGCATGAATGTTGAATATATTCGGTTAGTTTATTGCACAAATCATATCATCACAAGTGACATAAGTAAGGGACCATTCCGAACCCAACGGTTTGAGGTCTTCCCTTGCGAGGGGTGAGTGCGGCTTTAAATCTTTGTCCCGGTTCACACCGGGTGGCGACTCCATGTTATTTCGTACTCCCAACTAGGCCGCGAGCCTAGAACAGCGTCGCCCAGGTTCTGTTGTCTACAGTCTGGCGACTCCACTGGGGATATTTTGAATCGGCCCCGAAATCATGTCTTGTGATGCTTATGATTTGTGCTTTAGTTAATCGATTCTATAGTTAGTTGAAAGGGGTGTAATCAAAGGCATTGTTAAGGCTAGGTAATGGTTCGATGTCTTCCTTCACTCACTACCTTTTTATAAGGAAAAGCTGTGAAGACACCGAGATAATCATTACTTGTAGCTCGTTGTGACAAACTAGTTTGGAGGACTCGCTGTTTATTCCTGACACCAAGCGATAAGAGCCTAAGGGGCTTGGGTACTTAAGAGAGCCTCGCTCCACCCTCCCTCTGGGGAATCTATAATGGGAAATCCATTCGACAGTTAGTCACACACCGTAACTCATTGGCACGTACCGTGAGGTATAAAAAAGGTGCACTCACTTGGTCGCTTGAACCCTTGAGTGGGGAGTCCTAGTTGTGGGTAATCCTTCGTCAAACGAGAGCCTTTGTCCACACTCCTGTAAACCCACATGTGAACAATAGTTGTATGACCTATAGGGGCCACCCTTTATGCTTTTGATAACCCCATGCATATTGTGTCTCATACATCACATGCATCTCATGCATACATGCATCATGTTAACCCTCGTGTCTTAAAAGCCATCAAAGAGATATCCGTTGGGTTACGAAAAAGAAGACTTGTCAAAGAAGAGTTTAGCAAACATGGATATCGTGGAAAAGGAAACTGAGGAACAGAGAACTTTACTGCAATGATAGAAAGACCATTGTGGGGCCTTTAAAAAAAAGGAAAGAAAAAAAAAAGAAAAAAAAAGAAAAAGAGAAAAAAAAAGAAAACAAATTGTTGTTTGTTTTTAGTCTTTGATAGTTAGACATAAGTCCGATGATGAAATTGATTGCTTTAAGGTGAAACCTTAGAAACGATAAACTCTTGATGTGCTTTTATCTGATATTTTGAGTGATTGATCTATGTTAGACTCGTAAACACTCCACTATAGGTTCTTAGCGGTGAAAACCTGAGTAACTGGCAAGGTGACTAGTTGAAGAAATTATAGGTCGGTGAATGACCGTTTGCTTAGATGTCTATCTTGATTTGCTTATGTTATGATGTGTGGTATGGTTGAAAATGAAAGAAAAGTCTCTAAAGAAAAGAATTGAACCACCTATAACCTATAGGCGTGAAGCTACCCATGGGCGAGTATTAGGACCACTATGAGGAGAAATGTTACCTTAAAGGGGTAGGTGTGTTGAAAAAAAAAGAGAGAAAAAGAAAAAAAAAGAGAAAAAAGAAGTTCAAAATGAAAAGAAAAAACGAAAGAGATAAAAGAGAAAGAAAACCATACCACATTGAGCACATAAAAGCAACTGCAAGCATAATTGAGATATCTAGGTTGGTTTGACCCATCGATCCCGATTTTTGAAATGAAATCATTGAGTTAGCTTACCTAGGGATGAATCCGCAAAGGAACCTTTGCACACACACACTTTGAGTCTGGCTTAGATCATTTATTCAAAGACTTGGATTTGAGTTACGTTGAATGTTTTGAAGGTTCTCTGGTTTCAATACTGAGCATTCTTTGAGGGCAATAATATGTGTAACTATTGGGACTATTTCGTAGCATGTGATATAGTATGATATGGAAAGCCCCACCATGTGGTTCACCTTGACCTAGTGTAAGCAGCGGAAAGTAGAAAGCTAAATCAAAGACTGGGGGCGACGAGTTTACCACATCGCGAATCAAGGACGTAACAAGATATTGAGTCATGAGACTAGAGAGAAGACCGAGCAATCACCTGGAGAACTGGCGGAAGACCTAACCCAATGAAATAGGAAATTCATTCATGCATGCATGCATACACGTAACGTATTTCCATTCTTTTTTGTGTTTGTTTCGTTTTGTATTCACAGGTTTCAAAGAAGAAAAAGAGAAAGCGGCAAAGACAAGCCAACCAGAATCAGCAATATATAAGTAATAGTTTTGGGGATGAGTCCCAGGGTTGAGGCCCATATCAGTATCAGTTTTAGGGCGAGGCCCACGTCAGTATCAGTCTGGGGGCGAGGCCCATATCAGTGTCTGTATGGGGGCGAGGCCCACATTAGTTTCAGTTTGGGGTCGAAGCCCATATCAGTATTCGTTTGAGGATAAGTCCCGGGGTTGAGGCCCACATCAGTATCAGCTTGGGGCGAGGCCCACATCAGTTTGGGGCGAGGCCCACGTCAGTATCAATTTTGGGGCAAGGCCCACATCAGTTTCAGTCTGGGGACGAGGCCCACATCAGTATCAGTTTGGGGCGAGGCCCACATCAGTATCAACTCAGGGTCAAGGCCCACACTATCAGCAGCATCAAGAATGAATCCTGGGCCGAGACCCACATCGTCAGAGTTTCGGGAATGAATCCTAAGGGAATGAATCCCAGGGCCGAGGCCCACGTCGTCAGAATTTGGAGTGAATCCAGGGAATGAATCCCAGGGCCGAGGCCCACGTCTTCAGAATTTGGAATGAATTTCAGGGCCGAGGCCCACGTCTTCAGAATTTGGAATGAATCCTAGGGCTGAGGCCCATGTCGTCAGAATTTGGAATGAATCCCAAGGCCGAGGCCCACATCAGCATCAATATCAGTCTTGCCGGGTATGGCACTCTGGGGGCGAGGCCCACATCTTTATCAATATCAGCATTGCTAGGTATGGCATTCTGGGGGCGAGGCCCACATTACATCAGATCAGTTCTGCCAGATATAGCACTCTGGGGGCGAGGCCCACATTACATCAGATCAGTTTAGTCCGGGAATGGACACGCCGAGAATGGCATGCCGGGAATGGCACTCCGAGAATGGATCAGAGTTCGAGAATGAACAAAGCCGAGAATGGCACTCTGAGAATGGATCACAGTTAGAGAATAAACAAGCCGAGAATGGCACTTCGAGAAAGTAGCACAGTTCGAGAATGAACAAGCCGAGAATGACACTCTGAGAATGGAGCACAGTTCGAGAATGAACAAGCCGAGAATGGCACTCCGAGAATAGAGCACAGCTCAAGGATGAGCACGTCGAGAATGGCACGCCGGGAATGGCACTCCGAGAATGGAGATATAGTCCGGGAATGGACAGCTCAAGAATGAGCACGCCGAGAATGGCACGCCGGGAACGGCACTCCGAGAATGGAGATATAGTCCGAGAAGGGACATGCCAAGAATGACACGCCGGGTATGGCACTCTGGGGGCGAGGCCCACATCATTATCAGCATCAGTTTTTTTTTTCCGGGTATGGCACTCCGGGTATGGAGACATCAGTATCAGATCAGCAAGGTACGGCACTCCGAGTATGGAGATATCAGATCAGTTTTGCCAAGTACGGCACTCCGGGTATGGAGATATCAGATCAGCCAGGTACGGCACTCCGGGTATGGAGACATCAGATCAGTTTGCCAGGTACGGCACTCCGGGTATGGAGATGTCAGTTCAGCCAGGTACGGTAACCAGAAAAATGCGACACCCTAGGTACGGGGTTAGCATTCAGACATTTTGTGGCTCTCTAGGTACAGAGACGTCACTGCGACATCCTAGGTACGAGGTTAGCATTCAGACCACAGCGACGCCCTAAGTACGGGGTTAGCGCGCCAGGTACGGCATGTGGACTATTCAGACATTTGTGGCTCTCTAGGTACGGAGATGTCATCGCGACACCCTAGGAACGGGGTTAGCACTCAGACATTTGTGGCACTCTAGGTACGGAGGCGTCACTGCGACACCCTAGGTACGGGGTTAGCATTCAGACCACAGCGACGCCCTAGGTACGGGGTTAGCACGCCAGGTACGACATGTGGACTATTCAGACATTTGTGGCTCTCTAGGTACGGAGACGTCACTGCGACACCCTAGGTACGGGGTTAGCATTCAGACATTTGTGGCACTCTAGGTACGGAGGCGTCACTACGACACCCTAGGTACGGGGTTAGCATTCAGACCATAGCGACGCCCTAGGTAAGGGGTTAGCGCGCCAGGTACGACATGTGGACTATTCAGACATTTGTGGCTCTCTGGTATGGAGACGTCACCGCGACACCCTAGGTATGGGGTTAGCACTCAGACATTTGTGGCACTCTAGGTACGGAGGCGTCACTGCGACACCCTAGGTATGAGGTTAGCATTCAGACCACAGCGACGCCCTAGGTACGGGGTTAGCACGCCAGGTACGGCATGTGGACTATTCAGACATTTGTGGCTCTCTAGGTACGAAGACGTCCCTACGACACCCTAGGTACGGGGTTAGCATCCAGACAACCAACATCATCACTGCGACACTCTAGGTACGGAGATGCAAACGCGACACCCTAGGTACGGGGTTTAGCATTATCAACTCAGCACAGCAGGCAGACCATGTGACAGCTGGCAAGCCAGGTAAGTAAAAATGCATTGCACGTATTTTGATAGGATTGTCATTGTCACACACTGCACAAGTCCCATCAAAGTGGGGGCGACTGTAGGCACTGCATTTTTGCATATCAGCCCGATGATGAGTCTCGTATGGAGACACTACCTCTTTAGTTGTGAAAGCCGCGGGAAACGGACGTTGGAAGGGTAAAGTTGGAAATTAGCATTTTGTCAAATTTAACTCGCTTGTTTCGCTTCGGGTTCACTTGTTGGACCTCTGTTCTAAAACACACCAAACCCATTTAAAACACATATCACAAATTAAATAATTAAAATATTTAAAACACATATCACAAATTAAATAATTAAAACCAATTAAAATTAAACTTAAATTAAATTAAATCACATTCACCAATTAAATTGAACTTGAAATTAAATTAAATTAAATTCCTAATTTAAATAAAAAACACCTTCCTAAATTAAATAAATCATATCACATACTAAATTAAAAGATATCCCTAATTAATACACAAATCCTATTCCTTTCCCAACAAGGTAAATCCCCTCCATTGGCCTATAAAAATAACCTTTCTCTACACAATTCAAACCCTGGCTGGCTGGCTCACTCTCACAAAAAAAACAGAAAGAAAATAACCTAGCTGCTCTCACACTCCTCACGGTAAACACATTGCCTCCACCAACTCTTACGCAAGCACCCAAGCCGCATAAGCCCCTTGCCCCCCTCACGTTGCTGCCTAAATTCACGCCCACACACGTAACCTTCACTCAAATAGCCACATAGCACAACACGTAACCTTCACTCAACTAGCCACATAGCACAACACGTGACCTTCACGCTATTATCCAGCCTCACTCCTCACAACAGAAGCAACATTTGCGCACTTCTTGCCCCCTCACGGATCAGCCCCTTTGCCGCACCTAAACCTCCTTTCACAGCCCCTAATCCACGCCAAAACAGCCCCCTACACAGCCCTAAAGTCGCCACAAACAGCCCCTACACATAGCCTCACTGCACGCCTGAAACCAAGCCTAAAACACCCACTGCACTGCACCTAAACTGCCGCATTCTGCCTCCCCATTCTGCCCAGTTTTTGTTGCGATTTTAACCCATAAAACAGCCCTAAAACTACCCTAAAACTGCACTAAAAAACTGCACAAGGTTTCCCCTAAAACCCCTTAAAACCGCAAGCCAATTAGCCCTCCAAATCGCCCAAAACAGTCCCCTAAATAACCAAAACAGTGACCTGAAACGCAGCAGCAAGACAGCAGCGAAACAGAGTAAAGACAGCAGCCCGAGCAGCAAAATAGCGAGGAAAGACGTTGAGTTAGTGAACCAAAAGAGTTGCGGATCATTCACCCTTCCAACGGACGTGTAACGCCCTTTCTTGAGACGACCAAAGAGGTTAGACCTGAGGGCACCCTTTCATTCATCATCTTTCGTTTATTTTATTTAATCTGAATATATCGCATGAGAGTCGTTTGAGGCATGATGTGATTGTTGGATGAGCGGAATATGTGTTCCCTTTTGTGGTATATAGGATGGAAACCCGGACGTAAATTCCTTAGCCGAATTCGAATGGACGGTAGTGCGGTTTGTACTTAGGATACAACGCCACGTACCACTTAAGAGACACGTATTTCGTCTCATCCAAACTTGTGTTTGAGCATGTTGTAGTTCGTAGGTTATTTATTTGTTATTAAAGCATGATTAGGTTATTAGCATGTTATTTATCTTTAGCATGATTTAGTCGATGGAAAGTTATTTCTTTATGCATGATTAGGTTGTTTTCACATTAGGGATTTAAATTTATATTTATGCTTAGATTCATATTTATTTTCCGCATTAGATAATTGAGCATGCTTGTGTGATGATTGTATGTTATTCCGTGTTTGCCGTTATGACAACTTACTTTGAAGTATACGAACTTAGATATAGGTTCTCATTGTTATTAATATGCATGCGGACTTAGGCGTAGATTACCCTTGAGCATGAATGTTGAATATATTCGGTTAGTTTATTGCACAAATCATATCATCACAAGTGACATAAGTAAGGGACCATTCCGAACCCAACGGTTTGAGGTCTTCCCTTGCGAGGGGTGAGTGCGGCCTTAAATCTTTGTCCCGGTTCACACCGGGTGGCGACTCCATGTTATTTCGTACTCCCACTAGGCCGCGAGCCTAGAACAGCGTCGCCCAGGTTCTGTTGTCTACAGGGGGGTCCAGCGTGACCGTTTAAATCCCTATTTTTTTAGGTTTTTATCACATTTGTGACAAAGTTTTCTTTAGTACATTTTTGTTCGAGAAAGTCTTAGCTTTTCATGGCTTATATAATCCTATATTAATCTTGAATAATTACTTTTTGATTATTTATCAATTAATATTTTAATCATATTGAATTATTAAAAGATTTAATCAAAGTTGTATTAGGATTAGTGTGGTGAGTTAGTTAATAAGTTTTAATTACCTTAGAAATATTATCATGTGATCTTACGCTTTTGTGGTCGTGTTTGATAATTCATTCTACTAATAAATATATATATTGTTTGTGTCCTTATGATATGAGACTCGTCATCCATTCTATTAGCATCAGATGTCCATCTAGGCGACACACAATAATATTGGTCGAATGATATATTTATCTTGTATAATAGTCACATTTACCTAGAACTTAATTTGAGACTTATTCGTATAAATATTTTTGACTCTTATAATTTCAAACGGCTTTTGAATTAATGATTTTCATCTAACATAATATTTCGGAACATACGCATAAAATATGGATGTAACTATGTGTAGAAAATAAATATCTTTTATTAAAAAATAATAAACTGTATTATAAAGTATTTATGCCTTAAACTATGAAATTCACAACAAGTTTTAGGACATGCATTCTAACATATATATCATTCATCCTTGTTCTGTATTTTTATTAGGCTAAGTTGAAACAATAATCTTATTTTCTATTCGCTTATTGCTCTACGACCGATCCAAAGTTGAAAATTTATAAAACTTGGTGTAGGGGTGAGCATCAGTTTCGGTTCTACCCGGAACCGGACCGATTTTCTGGGTTTGGAATCGGAACCGGTTGTAATAGGTCCGGTTCCGGTTCCAAATTGGTCGGAACCTGAACCGGACCATGGAACATGTTTCTGGAACCGAATATAGAACCGGTTTGGTGCTTGAAGAACATTTTCAGAAACAGATATGATTGGTGCTTGATGAAGAACTTTGCAAGCAAGGTATAACTCAATTACAATTTTTATTCTTTTTAAAATTTTATATATTCTTCTTAGACTGCATTATTAGTGCATGCTAATTTTAGAATTTGCTAACTGTAAAAAATGATTAAACTTTAATATTCTGAGCTTTCAGTGATGATCTTCTATCTCTGGGTTTGCTGCCTAATGAATCCCCAAACACACACTCACTCTCTCTGTTATGTTCTTATTTTACATTCTGCTGGTTGATGCAGGTGAAAACGTCTAGTTCCTGTTGGTCTAAGAGATGATGATCAGTGCATTGAGGATGATTTTGCTGCCTGATATGCTCTAATTATCGAAGAGAAGTGCACATTCCCAGTGAGTATTAAAACTTCATTTTCTTCGTTCTTGAGCTTCCGGACTCCGATTTGGTCCCCTTTTTTTTCCTACGAACTTGTATCAAAATGTAGTTTTCATTAAAATATTTTAAAATAAGGTAATTCAGAACCGGACCGAAATCGAATTAAAACCGAATAATAGGATATCCTATTTAATTGGGTAGGTTCTGGTTCCATTTAATTAGGAATCGATTTTTTTCCGAATAAGTTCCGGTTCCATGTGATACCGGAACCGAAACCGGTTTTACTCACCTGTAACTTTGGTGTCACAATGAAAAACTTACGTAAGATTATAGATTTTCAATAAAGAATGAGAGGAGCTATATAAAACGTTTGAGGCAGATCCTACAGTGACTTCATCCGTACAACCCTGCATTAGAGGTATACCCCTATGGAGACTATTAACTATATCATTGTGAATGTAAACCAAATCTCCCTTCTTATATTATCTTTTAATTTTGTCTCCATTTGAAATAAAATTTATCTCAAATTTTGATTAAAAATTAGAAATCTTGAATAATTTATTAAACGATAAGAAACCCTAAATCTCGTTAAGATTTGAGATTTTATGAGAATTTATTACTGATATCCTCTGTAATCTTTCTGTAAGCTGGTAGAATGGCAAAATGACATCATAAAAACGGAGACCAAATCAATCAACTCATTGGTTTCCATAAAAGTACAAAGCAAATCATCTCTATTAAATCATATCATATCATATCATCATCATCATTACTCACTCCTAATTTCAAACTCTACCTTTTCATTCAAATCTGCCGACTACAAATCATCCTACATAATTTTTTTTTTAAGAACTCAAAAGTGTAAAATGAATCTCTTAACAACCAAGTATGTAATATTCATACAATTTAATTTACTAAGAAAAAATATTGAGAAGTGATACACCTACAATACAGTGATCACTGTAGTTACAATGAGAGATTTGTATTTATTTTAAATAAAAATATTTATATATCTATCATTTTTGAAAAATATTTATCGCAATTATATAATCACATTAGGATTTATCTTAAAGTTGAGATTTGATTCAACACCTAAAATGTATCGGTATCTTGAATTAAATTAAAATTTAATATTATATTTAAAATAATTATAAATTGCATAAGTAGAAAAAAAATGTATTTAATAAGAGAAATATTAATTTTATATAAAAATAAGAGAGTAACATAATAAAAATTTATATATTAAAAAAATAAAAGAGTTGAAAATAAATTTGAGTTTTAGAAAGAAAAAAATTATGAAATAATTAAATTTGTAAGGTGTTGACCAAGTGAAAATGGCCCAAAAAATAAAAATGATTAAAATACAAAATTTATATAATATTTTTTTTATAAATACATATAAATTTTTTTTTTGAGCAGAATTTGACTATTTTAAATTATTACCGGCTTGACGAGGGATATGCTTTTTCATATATAAGACTGGCACAAGCAAGTTCATCTTTAGTCGAGGTTGTGCCGAATTTTATATATATAATATAAATTATCATCGATAATTATTAAATAATAATTATAGAATTAAATTTTAATTATATATTATTACTAAAAATACATGCTACTAGAATCCAAATTCTTTTTATGAACGTCAGAACCAGCTAAAATAGGTAACTACATAAAAATAGAAGCATAACGGTTACTACAGACTACATACAATGATCGTACGACGGGTAAAAGCTAACAGACATGCTGTTATCTATGTTTTAAGAAGATACGATTATGTGGCACGTGCCTGAGATCACCTGGCACATACTTTAAATGACGTGGTAGTGACGGTCATTCAAGACGGCACAGTCAGCGTCGTAATCTATCTGTCTATCTATCGCGGCGTATATTTATTTTTTTCACTGTGTGGTGTTTATTTATTTATAATCACTAATCATTTCTTTTTAAAAAGAAATTATTAGCTAACAGACATGATGTCATGTATGTTTTAAGAAGATACGATTACGTGGCACGTGCCTGAGATCACCTGGCACGTGCTTTAAATGACGTGGTAGTGACGGTCATTCAAGATGGCGCCGTCAGCGTCGTAATCTATCTGTCTATCTATCGTGAGTGCGGTGTATATTTATTTTTCACTGTGTGTTGTTTATTTATTTATAATCATTAATCATTTCTTTTAAAAAATGGCTGCATAATGCCATCATTTGAATCGCTTCTCCTCCTCACTATAAATTGGGCCTCTTTCTTTTGCAATTCTTGCATGCCTTCGATTCTCTTTCTTCTTTCTTTCTTTAAAAAAAATGGCTTCCAAATCAAAAACTTCTTTTGTGAGTCTAGGGTTTCTCTTATGTGGCTTTATGGCTTTAATGCTGCTCTTGTGCTTGGGGATCATGCAAGAACATTCTGGTCTCTCTCTCTCTCTTTTTTTTGATTTAACTAATGTATTAATTTGTTAATTTATTTTAAATAGAAGATAAAATTGGTTTTTAATAGGTGCAGTTTGTGTTACTGGGCATGGATGCTATTATGAAGAAATGGGCAAACAAAACAGAAAGGTTTCTAATTTTAATTTATTTTCATATTATGATTTATTTATATGTTGATTTGTTGATGAATGTAATGTACAAGCAGATTTTGAGTGAGAATGAAGTGGGAGAGACTAGTGGTGGTGTCAATGCAGCAGCATCAAGTGTTGAGCTGAGGATGGTTCCTTCTGGGCCTGACCCGTTGCACCATAATGGCAACACCAAGAAGCCACGGTCCCCATGAATATATGTCATATGCAGCAATAGCTAGGAACTTTTGTTTCGTTTTTTACAAGTTTTTGCTGACAATGGAGAATGTTTCGTCTACTAAAAAAGATGTGCTTCTTTTTGGCTAGAACTTACAAGTAATGTTTTAGAAAGCAGTAATAGTAATGCTCTCCTGCTAGATGTATGGCAATAGTGTAATATATATAATATATATATGTTAATATGTTTATGTTCCTTGAGTTCCTGCATGTTTCATGGCTAGCAAATATACATATCAGCAATGGATAAAGCCCAAAAATTAAAATAACAAATATGTCGTAAAATTTAAATATAAATTAATGTTTGTTTCTCCGAAAATATTTTCAGCCCATGTTGATGATGATACATGAAGGAAGTCAAAAAGAATATAGTTATAAGAATATAATTACACAAAAGAAAGAAGGTAAGGAAACAGCTGGTGATAAGATTGTGGAAGGAGAAGGGAAGTGACAGTTTTTGAAGCCTGAGTTGTCAGAAAATGGAGTGTAATTGTTTGTGGGTCACAGTATTTGTGGATTGGAATAGAATCAAACTAATAAGCAATTGGTGTGATGTTTTGGTGGATGGAATTTATGTACGTACTGGCACTGCAATAATAACCAACCTGGAGCGGTTATGCCGAATTTTTCTGTATGCATGACACATGAGATGTGACACTCATCGATGGAAATGACCTTGTTGTCTAATTGCAGCTATTTATATTTGATGAGATATAATAAATAAATAGGGAAAAAGATGATGATGGACAATTTTTTGAAAATCGAACCGGATGATCAAAGTAAGAATTGATCATGAATTTGATCCGAATGTATCTTTAAAACTGAAAGATGATTTTTTAACCCTAAACCAAATTTAATCAAGGAGCTGTTTCATTGAGTTTTAAGAAGTAGACATGTATAACTCATTCCACAATGGAATATGAGTTTATCGCTTTAGCAGGTTGAGAAACTTATTATTAGATATAGAATTGTGACCACAACCGATCCCAACAATCTTTTTACACTGTGATAGCCAATCAACTATGTTTAGGGCTTTTAATAAAACTTACAATGGTAAGTCTAGATGTATTGCTTTGAGACATGAGTATCTTAGACAACTAATTTCTAGTGGAATCATTACAGTTGTCTACGTGAGATCAAAAAATAATCTTGCCGACCCATTGACTAAAGGTCTCTCGAGGGATATGATAAGTAGCATTACGAGTGCGATGGGTCTAAAACATTTTTGAATTGTCACTAGTAGTGGGAACCTTATATTTCTTATCGCTTTGCTATTCTAAAGGTTTAAAAGGTAATAACAAATTACAGTTTGTGACAGATATCAAGCACTGAGACTGCATATTGCTTAAGGAAAAGAGGTTGAGTATTTATTACTCTTAATGAAGTTAATAGGTTCGGTTCAAGAACCAAGAAATCCGAATTTAGGATTTAACTACGACTTCACCTATATAAACACACTAGAGGTGGTGCCGCTTCTGTCAGAGTTGGGAAAATAAAGCTTTGTAAGTGTTTATGAATCAGGAGGTAGCACACGGCCATTATATGGTGCTAATGCTAACGGTGAACATGTTAAAGAAATATGTAAGGTTTATGTGTATAATATTGTCGATCTTGTCAAATTAGAAATAATGGTTTAATATTATATATATAACCATCAATTTCGATAAGGTTTTGAAATGTCTATACTAATAGCAGCTTTAAGTCGAAAGACACCTACTATATGCATAAATCTTAAAATTATTGTATCACTAACTAAGTGTGGGATTGTTGGTAATAGTTAGTGCTAAAAGTGTGACTTCCTATCCCATATAGGAAGAGCATTGAGAGTAGATCAAGTTTATAAAGGCTTGATATATATAATAGTTCAAATTGATGTTGGAAAGTTTGGAGGGAAAATTATTGGAGGGAAATACAAATGTTTGTTATATATTATTTAAAGTCAAAGATTGGCACTTGGGCTTGGAAATTCGAAATTTTTGGATTTTATCATTTGACAGTTTTTTGGTTTAAATAAATTTTTTTTTTCAAACCAACAGTTGTGTCTTAATGAAGTGTTATGGTTTTAGGATTCTATATATTTGTATTTCCACTTTTCGATTAAATAACTTCTTCCCAATATTTCTCTATCTCTCAAAATGTTTTATCTTTACATGTTCTTGGGAGAATTTCTAGAATTGCTATCTAGAAATTATGTGTGGCTTTGTATATCCTGAAGGAATTGCCATTAATCCAGTAGCAACATAGTGATGGCATAATTCTTTTAAGGACAATGAATACACGTTCAAAGCCTTCTGTAAATTTATTTCTTTTGAGTTTTTTCTAACAATCTTAAAGGAATTAACAATAATGGAGGCTGCTATTTCTGGTTCTGATTCTGTTTTCAACAAGATGTTTAATCCTGAAGTTTTCAAATTGGATCGCTTTGATGGAACGAATTTCACTCGCTGTCTGATAAGTTAATATTCCTACTCACTGAATTGGGTGTCGCATATTTATTAAGCACTGATCTGCCAGAGATTCCTGCACCATCTGATAAAGACATTGAGGAAATCAAGACATCCCATAAAAAACGTGAGGAAGATGAAGTTTGATACAGAGGATTTATTCTGAATTCGTTGTCTGATCGGATGTATGATCTGTTTCGTTCAATCAAATATCCACAAGAAATATGGAGGGCTCTGGAGAATAAATACACATCTGTAAAACAAGGTACAAACAGATTTCTTAGTATGAAGTTTTTTGAAATTCACATGTCAGATAATAAGTCCGTCATGGATCAAGTGGATGAATTACTTGTTTTGGAGTCTTGACTCAAAGATTTAAAAGTAGAAGTGTTTGAACTACTTCAAGTGGCTGCTGTAATTGCAAAATTGCCTACCACTTGGAATGATTACAGGAAAAAATTATTACACACTTCTGAAGATTTCACCACTGATCAGATTATAAAGCATATTCGAATTGAAGAAGAAACACGTATTCATGAGAATAAGTTTGCTTTAGAATCTGATACAAAGGTGAACAATGTTGAGTCTAAAAAACCTGATAACAAGGCTGGTAATCAATCTGGAAATAAGAGGAAATACGCTGATTGTTCAAATGATAATTCTGCCAACAATAAGAAAAACAAGTCATGTTTTTTTTATGGTACAAAATGCCATTTCAAGAAAGAATACATGTTCAGGAAGAAGTTGAAGATGGAAGAAAGTGCTGGACAAAAGAAAGCAAATGTTGTTGAAAAATGATCTTCCTCTTCTGATATTGTTGCTATGATTACTATACTTAAAGTCGGTATGGTAACAGAATGCAACATGGCGACATTTGAAAAGTCTTCTGATTGGTGGTATGATTCCGGAGCCACAGTGCCTGTTTGCAATAATAAAATTCTGTTCAAGGATTGCGAAGTTGCAGGAGAAGATGAAAAGGTCCTGATGGGAAATGATGATACTGCTAAGGTGCTTGGAAAATGAACAGTTGAAGTGCAATTTACATCAGGAAAGAAACTGATTCTGACAAATATTTTTCATATTCCGGGAGGAAAAATATGATTTCTGCAAATTTATTGTGCAAGAAAGGCTTAAAGGTTGTCCTAGAAGCAGAAAAAGTTATTTTTTCAAAAAATGGTGTATTTGTTGGACCAAGATATTCATGTGATGACATGTTTAAATTAAGTATTAATAAAATTAATGTTTCCGCTTATATAGTTGAGTCTTCATACAATTTATGGCATGCTCGTTTGTCACATGTTAATTTTCGCTTAATCAAATTCACGTCTCAACATAATTGATCCCATGTGTAAATGAAAATTCTGGAAAATGTGAAACACGTATACAAGCGAAAATGACCAAGAAAGATTTACTCATGTTTATTTAATGAAAACAAAAGATCAAGCATTTGATATGTTTAAAAGTTATACAGCTTTGGTGGAAAATCAATTGGAAAGAAAAATTAAAATCTTACGAAGTGATCGAGGAGGTGAATACTTTCCAATTCAATTTTCTAATTTTTGTGAAAATTATGGTTTGATTCATCAAACTAGTGCACCTTATACCCCACAACAAAATGGTCTCGCTGAGAGAAAAAATAGAACGTTAGTAGATATGGTTAATGCTATGATGATTCATGCAAAATTATCAACGAATTTATGGGGAGAAGCTTTATTAACAGCTTGCCATGTGCATAACAGAATACCTTCAAAGAAAATAAAAACTTCTCCTTATGAAGTGTTGAAAGGTAGAAAACCTAATTTAGGCTATTTGAGGGTATGAGGTTGTTTGGCCTTTTATAGGGTTCCAGATCCTAAAAGAACCAAGTTGGGGCCTAAAGCTCTTAAAAGTGTCTTTGTGGGATATACAAAAAATTCAAAAGCATATAGATGTCTAGATTTAGATTCTGGTGTTATTATAGAATCTAGATTTGTTGAGTTCTTAGAAACAAGCTTTCTTAATAACTCAAATGTCAATCCATAATCAAATAGAGAAATTTCTGACCCTATGGTAACACATGACACCAACATGAATTATAGTTCTTCTAACAAATGGAAAACTATTGAGTCACCCACTGAACCTCGGAGGACTCAAAGACTAAGAAAATAGAAGAACCTAGGTCCTGATTTTATCTCTTCACAAGCACTAGTCTACTTGGTCGAAGGAAATAGAGATGAAGTATTAAATAAAATACCATTTGTTTTAAATTTGGAAGGGGATCCTAAAACTTATAGTGAAACTATGAGTTCAAGAGATTTTACTTTATGGAAAGAGACAATAAGTGATGAAATGGATTCTCTTTTATCAAATAGTACATGGGTTTTGGTCGATTTACCTCCCAGTTCTAAACCCATTGGTTGCAAATAGGTGTTTAGAAGAAAGTACAACACTGATGGTTCTCTACAAACCTTCAAAACAAGACTAGTGGCTAAAGATTTTAGACAAAAGGAAGGGATTGACTATTTTGATATATATGGTCCTATAGCAAGAATCACTTCTATAAGGGTGTTGTTTGCTTTAGCATCAATTTATGATTTATACATTCATCAAATGGATGTTAAGACGACATTCCTAAATGGTGATCTTAATAAAGAGGTATACATGGAGCAGATATTATCATATCTGATAGCGTGATATTATCATATGGTTTCAAACATAATGGAGCAGATAAATGCATTTATTCCAAGTTCACAATTACATATGATGTGATAATATATCTACATGTTGATGACATGTTAGTAATAGGAACTAATATGCATGGAATAAATGACACTAGGAAGTATTTAACCTCTGTGTTTAAAATGAAAGACATGAGAGAGGTTGATACTATCTTAGGAATCAAAGTTAACAAACATAATGAATGATTTGCTTTATGTCAAACTCATTACATTGAAAAAATTCTCTCTAAATTCAATCATTTGGGTATTAAAGAATTTAATACCCCACTTGATGTTTCTAACAAGTTAGAAGAGAATCCAGGAAGTTCTGTCAGCCAATTAGACTATCATAGTGCAATTGGCAGTTTAATGTGTAATGCATTGTACTAGACCAGATATTGCTTTTAGTGTGTGTAAACTTTCGAGGTATGCACATAATCCTAGTACCGATCATTAGAGAGCCATTAGAAGAGTTCTTGGTTATCTTAGAAGAACAAAGAACCTTGGCTTATTTTACCACAAGTTCCCATCGGTGCTGGAAGGTTATAGTGATGCTAGTTGGATAACTAGTGTTAAAGATAACAAATCAACTTCTGGTTGGATCTTCACTTTAGGTGGATGAGCTGTCTCATTGGCTTCTAAGAAGCAGACATGCATAACTTATTCCACAATGGAATCTGAGTTTATCACTTTAGCAACTGCAGGTAAAGAAGCAGAATGGCTGAGAAAATTATTGTTAGATATAGAGTTGTGGCCACAACCGATGCCGACATTCTTTTTGCACTGTGATAGCCAAGCAACTATGTTTAGTGCTTTTAATAAAATTTACAATGGTAAGTCTAAACGTATTTGTAACATCCCCAATCCGGGAGATGTTATTGGCAGAGAATAGGCCGTACTATTCCCCTGAGCCTCTGACACTCTAATCAAGAACTGATACTAATAATCTTTTCATTATAAATATGGGACCGTAGCCCAAGTAAAACATAACATACAAATTCAACATCTGTAACTGACAACTTAACTATACACTTTACAATGACTATTTCAAATCAAGACTACTACCTAACTTCTACTTGACTCTGACTAGACACTCACTTTTTCTGTCTTGGACTGATGGACTCCATACCCTAGTGAATGCAATAGTATCCATCCTCCCGAGCTCGTCCTCCGAGAAACCTGTAAGATAATGAAACTAAGAGTGGGGGGTTAGATCATCGTACGATCTAAGTGAGGGGACGATAAATTGAAAAACTGATATAAAAGTTTTTGGTTCTAAAGCCAAAGTTCCAGAAATATCTTTATATGAAAACTCTTTTCTGAAAACTTCATTTGAAATCTCTTTTATAAAACTTATCTTTCTGAAAACTGCTTTCTAAAATTTGGTCTCTGAAAACTGTTTCCTGAAACTTTGATATCTGAAAACTATTTTTTCTGAAAATCTGATGTCTGAATACTAGTCTGTATCTGAAAACTTGACGTATGAGGTCGTTACGTATCACCGTCTCCCATACGCCTAACTGGAGCCATCAGTGCAAATCCATGACTTTGGGGCGTTATGTATAGCCATCCTCCAAAACATGCCACTACTGTCCCTGAAACTGGTGGTCTTGGGGCGTTACGTATCGACGTCCCCCAAGCCACAAATCTAGAATTGGGGGTGTGGATCTATGCTACCCTCTGAGCTTTGAAACTAGGGTCTAGGGGCGTTACGTATCGTCGTCCCCCTAGCCCTGAACTAGGATCTGGGGGCGTTGCGTATCGCCGTCTCCCCAGTCCTCTACATGTGCACATGTCATATGTCCATCAATTCCAGGCTATCTCAATTTACATACTGGGGTGGGTTTTTCCCCCATGCCCCGAAAAACATAAATCATGCTTTGAAAAATATTTTATCTCAATCATAATTTAAAAATTAAACTGTCGTGTAATATCTATAATGAAATCATCTAACGCCCTAAAGCGCAAAGTAGATCTGTTACGAAAACTACAAAAAAAAATCAAGTAAAAAATAGAGTGTCCACTCACTTATTTCGGAATCCGGCTGGCACTGTTTCACTTAATCGATAAACTTGGGATTCCTGCCGATAAGCTATAATCGGTAAGCTTGGTTAGATTATAAGCTGTGGAAACGTTTCGAAATTATATTAAGTTTTTGCATTCAAACACCTATTAACATTCTAAAGTGTATTATACTTATATCGTGAAGTATTTTCAAGTATAAATCGATACGGGGCCTTTAGGTTGGTTCTATATCATATTCGGGTGAAACAAGAATAGTTCAGAAGTGATTGGGTAAAATTTTTAACCTTGCGTCGTGACGCGAAGCATTGCGCATCGCGACGCAACTCATCCAGAATGTGTCCCAAAAATTTCCATTACGCGTCGTGACGAACGGCCCTTGCACGTCGCGATGCGCGCCATTCCAAAAGCATTTCTGGGAAATTCCCAGGTCGCGACGCAAGGCCAGAATTTGGCCTAAACTTCATCCTTTCAAACTCATTTTTCTCAACACTCTCCCCAAACAATCTTCACAAGTGATTTCCTCAATACATATCCTATAACATCATCAAAATCATCCTCAAATACTCATTTATCTCATTGTTTTTACCTTTCATTAAATCCTTAAAATTTTCTCAAAATCACAAAATGAACACTTAATCTTACCATCAATCTCTCAAATATAAATTAATAAAAAATTCTTATTAAACCAACAATCCTATCATAACATCAATCTTATAAAATTCAATAACTTAACTTTTGGGTCAACATTCTTTACCTTATTCTCTTTGATTTCCTTCATCCTCTAAGTCCTCATTTGTTGCCAATCATCTTCTTAGCTCTTGGAGGTTGGTAATTGCTTCACTCATTTGCTTCTTCTTCTTCTTCTTCTTCTTCTTCTTCTTCTTCTTTTCCCTCTTCTTTCCATTTCCTTTTCTCTCTAACGTTTTCTTCTTTCTCTCATTTTCCCTCATTTTTTGTGTGATTAGTGAATAGTTTTTTTTTATATAGAAGGGGTTACATGATATTTAGAAGGTTGGAGAGAAGTGTGGAATAATGTAGAAAGTTTGAGATTTTTCCAATTAAGTCTAAAATTACTATTCATCCAAGTTGACTTAAGTTTTTGACCTATTTCCGGTCTGAATTTGGAAAATTGTTCAACGCAAAAGTTGTAGATCTCAGTCTCAGCTTTTTGAAGATATAAATTCATTAGAATCGAAATTAGCATGAGAAATTTATGGCCCAAACACCATGGGTTATCCGGAGTAGTACATCATATTCCCACATCGAAATTTCAAAGAATTTTATGCTTATTCATGAAGTCGTTTTATGAATGTATATACGCTCAGAAAAAATTTTATATTACGTAGCACTCATCCCGCGATGTAACAGTACTATAGTTAACAGTAGTAGAGATCACCGGTCGTTACAGTATTGCTTTGAGACATGGGTATCTTAGACAACTAATTTCTAGTGGAATCATTACAGTTGTCTACGTGAGATCAAAAAACAATCTTGCTGACCTATTGACTAAAGGTCTCTCGAGGGATATGATAAGTAGCACTACAAGTGCGATGGGTCTAAAGCATTTTTGAATTGTCACTAGTAGTGGGAACCTTACCTTTCTTATCGCTTTGCTATTTTAAAGGTTTAAAAGGTAATAACAAATTACAGTTTGTGACAGATATCAAGCACTGGGATTGCATAGTGCTTAAGGAAAAGAGGTTGAGTATTTATTACTCTTAATGAAGTTAATAGGTTCGGTTCAAGAACCAAGAAGTTTGAATTTAGGATTTAACTACGACATCACCTATATAAACACACTAGAGGTGGTGCCGCTTCTGTCAGAGTTTGGAAAATAAAACTTTGTAAGTGTTTATGAATCAAGAGGTAGCACAAGGCCATTATATGGTGCTAATGCTAACGGTGAACATGTTAAAGAAATATGTAAGGTTCATGTGTATAATATTTATAGGATCTTGTCAAATTAGAAATAGTGGTTTAATATTTTATATATGACCATCGATTTCGATAAGGTTTTGAAATGTCTATACTAATACTAGGTTTAATTTGAAAGACACCTACTATATGTATAAATCTTAAAATTATTTTATCACTAACTAAGTGGGGGATTATTGGTAATAATTAGTGCTAAAAGTGTTACTTCTTATCCTACATAGGAAGCGCATTGAGAGTAGATCAAGTTTATAAAGGATTGGTACACCTAATAGTTCAAATTGGTGTTGGAAAGTTTGGAGGGAAAATTATTGGAGGGAAATACAAATGTTTGTCATATATTATTTAAAGTCAAAGATGGGCACTTGGGCTTGGAAATTCAAAATTTTTGGATGTTATTTTTTGGTAGTTTTTTGGTTTAAATAAAAAACTATTTTTTCAAGCCAAAATTTGTGTCTTAATGAAGTGTTATGGCTTTAGGATTCTATATATTTGTATTTCCACTTCTGAATTAAATAACTTCTTCCTAATATTTCTTTATCTCTCAAAACTTTTTATCTTTACATAGCAATAGTAAAAGAATTTTAAATAGTGAATATATTATATTTAAGGGAGATTAATCTAAATAGCAATAGTAAAAGAATTACCTTTCACCATAGCAGGGGGAAGTTACCTCCTCATGGTTGAATAGTAAAAACTGTAAAAGTAAGAAAGTAAATTACTATTACTATTACAGAACGTAATTAAAATTAAATACAAAACTGAAATTAAAATAAACTAGATAGAAAACTCCCTATTTACATCACAGAAATCAGAGAGGAAGGTACTTCTGAAACTGAAATTTCGAGCTCTATTTATAGGCGTCAATAAGTGCCACGGGTCGCGACGCGCACGTTTCTTCTTGCGTCGCGACGCGCTGACGTGTCAGCTTCTGATTGGTCGGCTCAGATTCTTATATGCCACGTGGCAATTGCGGATAAGTGAGTCAATAATTGAGCTGACGTGGCGATGATGTGGCACTGACGTGGCGACACGTGACGAAAGTGATTGTCGGCACCATAGAATTGCGACACGTGGCACGCTGTTATTGGCTGATGATGACGTGGCTGACATGTGGCAGGTTGACTCGGTCTTCTGTTGACGTGGCTGACACGCGGGATGACACATGTCGATACGTGGTGATAGCGATTGTCGGCACCATAGGATAATGACACATGGCACGGCGCACGTTAGCAGATCGGCTTTGATTGTGACACGTGGCACGGTGTACGTTAGCAAAGTCCGACGCACGTTAGTAAAGTCAAACTTCTCAGATTCTGACATTTTTCCCCGGCGCACGTTAGCATGGATCAGCACACGTTAGGCGTCGCGATGCAGCCTGTGCGTCGCGAAGAGCGAAATGACCGAAATGCCCTTTGGTGTTCTTTTTCACTGTTTTGGCCCAAAATCACCTTCAGAGAGTCATGAAACTTTATTTATCTATAAAATAACACAAAACACATCAAAATATTCACAAAACTCAAGAAACTATACAAAATATTAGGTCAAATGAGTGGGAAATAGTGATAGATTTATCACTAATCAATGACGACCACGGATAATCTCGCTAAACTATGCAAGTCGAGGTCATTGCATACATATAATCCCTCCATCACAAGCTATCAATATTATACCGGGGATATATATAAGAACGTCAAATCCCTAAGGTATAATATAATCAACTTTTCAATTTACGATCTCTAAATAACACTCGGAACTCGCTTCCGAAGTATACCACGACCATGGATTTACTAGATTGCAAATACGTACATGATAGCTATGCCCTGTACACAGGAGTGACGAATTCTATCTGATACTCACAGGATATCATGAGCATCAGTCCACACCCAACGAACAGGCGGAGGTCTGATCTA
>SKCR01023554.1:0-43839 GCA_019454045.1 Zanthoxylum bungeanum
GTTTGAATAACGGAACAGTGAGCTGGAAATCTTCAAACAGATACTGTGAGGATAAATAAACAACAAGAGCGGAAAATTGCTGCAGCTGAGGCAGCAATAGAAGCATTTTGGATCCAAATAATTCATAATTAGATTAGGAGTAGTTCTGTTAGCTGCTGGGCTGGGCTATAGCACAAGCTAAAGAATCACTGTCTCATCAATAATCCAAGTATGTACTTCAACTAATTCATCTGATTCGTTTGATCATACATCGTGGCGATGTGATGATCGAATAAATCGTAACATATGATAACCTTATAAATCCACTGACGAAAGTTATTCTCAGCAGAAGTTTGAGCGACCCGTACATAGTTCAAGTGTAGGACACTTGAGTGATTGGCTATAGGCCAAGTGGGAGATTGTTGGATAATTATGACCAATAGCATCACTATTTGTACAGAACATGGTGTTGTTGTAAAAATTAACTATGTGACAAAGGAAATTGCTCTTTTATCATTTGTAATTAGATTACTCGAATATATAAATGATAAAAGTCCTTATGATTAGTTCCAGATTAATAAGATATGAGACAGTATTAATCCACATAAGGTTTAATCATTAAATATCCCTAGTCGTAGTATTATCGAGACTGGACATCGATAATGCGGAATAGACTAGTATTACACTTGTGCGTGTTATGGAAGCGTAACTGCATAGTTATCTTATATTTGGGTATTAGATACTCATGCAAGTGTAATATGAGGTTCTGTTTACCGATAGTATGGAAACAACTTCGCTCTGGATAGACCCCTCGGAATCCCATTGGTAGTATGACTATGTGTCTATGTGAGTCCGAATCAGGGTATGTGTATTTGGTCTTAACCTGAGACTTGCATCGCTAATGCTTGCGACAATCAGTATACTTTGGTTTTGGTCGTTCCGGGCTTTAACAGGTTCTGTGTATGCCTCTTCTAGGTATACTGAGAATCGTAATGTATTGGGTGTGATGTCAAGATGGAAGTATCACTTCAGTTATATGGAGATGATGATCACGTAAGATACGGAACTAGTACTCTTATATGCTGCAGCTATCGGTATAATATGACAAGGTCATGATTATCCGATTATAGAGACTAGTTACCAGAGATCCGATATATGCTTCATACGGGGCAGACACAATTCCAGCCCTAGGCCTAACATGTGACATCCGATACTGGATCGTAATACGCAATATTACGTACACTACGGCTGACAAAGATTACATATTCGTTTACAGAATATTTCTGGAGAATTGGGTAGGCACGGTGCTTTGCTAGAAGCCAACCATGTCTTGTAAATCGGTAAGGACGTGGTACTGGGTACGCACGTATTTGGATAGTTCGATAATCATATTTACTGCCAACATATCCAGGGATCTCTTGGGTCGCATCCCGAAGATTCACCGATATGTTTGACTCGAACAAAATTAATCTGGGATTAATTATGAGAGAGAAAATTAATCGGGATTATTAACGGCAATAAATTAATCTGGGATTAATTAAAAGAGAAAAGATAATTGAGATTAATTGCGTCGAGAATTTATCTGGGAATAAATTCGTCAAGAGAGGAGAGAACACGATTAATTTGGAATTAATCGGTAAAGTAAATTTAATATTTAAATTAGATTTTACTGTTTAATTTATTTAAATGGGCTAAAATAATATATTGGATATATTAATTGAAATTAGATTTCAATGCGGAATTAAAGTTGGATTTTAATTCAAGCGAACAAATTAATTTGGAATTAATTCGCGAACGACTTCCGTAATAATTTTACCAGGCATTATTATTTATTTAAATTGGATTTAATTATGTCGCGACGGAAAATTCGTTTAATCGGATTAAACGAACCCGAGCCCGAAATGTGTTGAGAAAGCCACTTGAATTTTGAATTAAAGTAGGTCCCACCAACTTACCTCACATGTCTATCAAGTGTCAACTTGAGTGATGGAAGTGGTTGGAGGCATTAAATGCCATTTTCCCTCCAACACTTTGCTTTGCTTTTGGAAAAAGCATATACGCCTTTTGAAAAAGTGTAATTGGTAATTTTTTGTTTTAGAAACAAAAAAACAAAAAAAAAAACTCTTCTTTCTCTCTCTTTTCTCTACCTTGGCAGAATGGCCTTGAAGTATCTTGGCCGAATGGCCATTGATCTTGGACGATCATATCACTTCTTGGCCGAATGGCCATGGTTCTTGGTCGAATGGCCTTGCCTCATCAAAGCCGATTGGATCCCTCTCTTCCAAGCCGAATATTGCTTCTCTTGGAGGGCGATTTTGGTTCTTTTGTTCAAGCTAGCACTTAAAGGAGTCAAGTGAAGGTGATAGGGATACTCATTCGAGAGTTTGGAACACGATCTCAAGCTCCGAAGCTTCCAACACATCCAATAAAGAAGGAAAAAGTTTTGAACTCAATCTGATCAATGTGAGTATTCCGCAACTCTCTTTTGATTTATTCACACACAAATCACAACTTAGGGATTTTGGCATGTTCTAGGAACATTAACACAAAGTTGTCGATATTTGAGTTTTCTTTCATCTGGAACTTGAATCACCTTAATACGATATCGGAGTAAAAGGTTATGGCAAAAATACGAACATTGTACGGCACTGGAATTTCCGAAGTTGTACACTATTAGAACACACTATTAAAATTTTGGTCTCCAAAATCCAAATGTCAAGTCTATTTTTCTTTATATGCATCCAAAATATTATTTCACCTACATAAAAGATAAAAAGTACAATAAAAATATATAAAACATAAATTTAATTATTAAGCTAAATTAAGGGGATAAATGAAACTACAAGTGTAAAATGATTTATTTTTCTTTTAATAAATGTGCACTTTTTAGTGTTCATCACACCCTCCAACCAGCTTATTACTAGTCCCTAGTAATTTAAGCGAAAAATTTTAAAACGATAAATTCTTTTCCAAATTATTAATTCTTTTATTTCTTTCTAAATGATCAAACAAGTAAATTATCATGTTCTATTTACCCTTCTTCCACACACACATAAAAGAATGTATTAATCAATTCATTATGCCCACAATATTCATATGTCTCGTTGAAAAAAGAGCAATATTTTTGTCCTAAAATTGTATTAGAGTTCACACTTTTTAGAAAATGAAAGTTTATTTATAAATACAAAAATAGTTTTTTTTTAATAAAAATAATACATCTCCAATTCTTGTAATGAGCTTTGGGCCAGTGACTCGCAAACTAGTTGGCTTTAGGGCACTAAGTGTTAAGATACCTCTACAGACTTAATTGCTCGGATCTCAGATATTAAAATTAAAAAGTGTCTAATTTCCTTAAGATTTCTCTTTAACCCATGTAACGAGCTTTGGGTCAATGACTCCCAGACCAGTTAACCTTAGGGCACTAAGTGTTAAAACACCCATACGGACTTAATTTCTCGGGTTAGAGAGGCTACGAAATCGAACTTATTCACACACTTTTTTTAATTAAACTAACTCAAGCTCTACTGTTTTACGCGAACAATCACTGCTTACTGAGGCAAAATGTCTGGTTATTAAGTAAGAGCATTGTTAGATTTTTTTTTGAATAAAAATACTAATTCCACTGCCTTTAAATGCTACCTCCAATAAACTAGAGAACTGAATATTACAAAATTTTCACTTACAACCCATGTTTATATGTTACCTTGTATATTGATAATACCTGTCAGATGAACATATAAAGATCAAATTTAATCAATATTACAGAGAATTCACAAATTTAAATGATTCCAAATGAAAGGAACAAAAATAACTTGTTATGAATTATTTTGAGATACGTCTCAGGAGGGAAAACTCCTTACACAGCAACCTCTGAACAACAATTCCACTTGGTTAGTCAAAAATTTATTATTAGTTTGTGTGTAGTTTTTTTTTTTTTGAAAAACATAAAAGAAAATCAACACAAAACACTTTTTTTACACACAAAATAACAACAATGCAAAAACAACATAAAAGAAAGTTTTTTTAACGAAAAACACAGCAACGAAACATAAAAATAAAAACTATCTAGTCAACTATCCTCTCCCCCCAACCAATTTGAGACATTGTCCCCAATATTTGAAAAAAGAAGAAGTAGAGTTTAGAAGACATCACCTGGTTAGTGTGGAATTGAAAATTGAATCTAGACTATTTAAAAGAAAAAAATTACAGATTAAGATTCAAGTCCACTTTACGCTTCTTGCTACGATCATAACAAGACCAGTTCAACTTGGAAAAAATGGGGTTGATGAGAGTTGGTCAATTAAAGCATCAACTTTTCTTGCAGTTAGGAAGATATATTTTATTGATTTAAAATAAACTCATTTCTTTTGGTATCTTCAAGAAATACAAAAAGAAAATCGAAAAATCTATCAACATTAAGTAGTCCAATGGGTTTTTGGTGAATGTTCAAGTTCGCCCATGAAGCAACTGTGAATATTTCTTCCAACGTGCCAAGCCCACCTGGTAAAGCAATTAAAGCGTCAGCATGATTGATAATTTCAGTAAGTCTTTCAAACATACCTGAGACAATGCATTCTTCTACATTTGATTTTCGATGAAGTGTTCGTCTGTCAAAGGTTTTGGAATGATCCCCAAAACTTGACTGCCACCTTCTTGCACGGCCTTTGAAACACATCTCATCAGCCCAAGATTGCCATTGTCATATACTAAGTGCATGTTTCTTTCCGCTATAACTCTACTCAATTCTTTTGCAGCCTCAACAAATTCTGGTTTAGTTCCAGAGCTAGTTCCACAAAACACACAAATATTAATGACTCGTCTTCTTGAAGTTGTTTCCATTTTTATTCTCTGGCTTATCTGAATGGGTTGAAGAGAAAAATGACGAGTTGTATTTATGGATCCTGAAAAATGGTGAGTAATAAAAACACTAGTACTTGCAAAATGATAATTGTCAAATGAACAATAAAATAGATCGTGAAAGTCAAAAAGTTTAGATACTGTCGGCAAAAGTAAAGGAAATCAAAACAGTAAATTAAAGTAAATCCAAACAGTAATTTAAAGTAAAAGAAATCAAAACAATAAATTGAAAAATATGTACTGGTAGTTGTGATTGTGCCTCACATCTTCCTCTGGTTTTACGTCCAGTAACGACTTGAATGTCCTCTATGGGTCGGGGATATGCTTTCCATCTGATTTTCTTAGAAATTGGCAAACGGGGTCTTTTAAAGTCAGATTCCCGAGACTGTATTGTCGTCTTTCTTTTTGAAATTGTGTATGCAAATTCGAATTACTCTATGAACATGTTGTGGGAACACAGAAAATCTGGGCGACGCATGCTGTCCCGGGCTCGTGGCCCGGTCGGGAGTACGGAGTAGCCCGCGGGGGACTAAACCGGAGAATAATGGAGTCGCCACCCGGTGTGAACCGGGAAAATGAGATTTAAGGCCGCACTCACCCCTCGCAAGGGAAGACCTCAAACCGTTGGGTTCGGAATGGTCCCTTACTGATGTCACTTGTAATGAAAGGATTTGTGTAATAATTTAATCAAGCTTAAGTAACACTTATTTCCAAGAGTATCATGCTTCTAAATCCACATGCGCAAAAATAAAACTTACACCTAAATTTGCATATATTTCAAATCTAAGATTACATGCTTAGAAGTGCATTAAATCGACAAACAGACAATTTCATTGGCATGTTGTATTCATGGAAACGCAAGCACATACTAACCACACAAGCACACATAAAAGCGAATCAAATGATGGTGAACATGTGATTTCATAGACATATCATAAACAAATAGCCATTACATGTCCATGCACAAATAAAAGGGTCAACTAAGTACATAATGCAAAAAGACGCTTAGGGATGCAATTAGGCATTAAAGTGAGCATGCTATGACGTAGTGCAAAAGAAGATAGATATAGACACAGACGCACATATGATGAAAATGACTCAATTCAGTGTATTCGCGTTCGTGTAGCGTTCGTAAACGCGTTCGAACGGTAAACAGAAGGTTCGCGTCCGTATAGCGTTTGATAACGCGTTCGGATGAGACCAGACAGAAAATATGCGTTCGTGCGGCGTTCTGAAACGCGTTCGAACGGGGATCAGCAGTGACCTCCAAAATGCAGTAAACAACACGACATGGATGAATATATGACATCTAGTAACAATAACGGATTAATGGGCGCGGCAAATCATTGTAGCAAAGGTAGCTTTCAAGCATTTTCATCCCTCAAAGTGGAGGACCCTTGATCTCACTTGATAAGCCCATGCGCAATGCAATATGATGCATGAATTTTCAAAAAGACGTTATGAAGCGAATAACTAAATAAAAGAGGCGCGGCAAAGTATTGTCGTAAAGGTGGCCTTTTAGGCTCTTTGTCTCTTAAAGAGAGGACATTTAGACCAACATACTAAGCCCATGCGCAATGTGATATGATGCATGGTCATGTAAGAAGACGTCATACTAAACAACAAAATAAAGGGGCGCGGCGAAATACTGCCGTAAAGGCGGCCTTTTGGGGCTCTTTTTCTATCAAAGAGAGGACCTTTAGACCAACATACTAAGCCCATGCGCGTCACATCACAATACACGAAATAAAGACAATAAAAGTGTAGGACTTCGTATGCCCAATCGAACGTACATTCAACCCAAACACACTTCGTCCGGCGCGGCGAAGTAGTGTCACAAAGGTGGCCTTTTAGGCTCTTCGTCTCTCAAAGAGAGGACCTTTGGACTAACTCACTAAGCCCATGCGCTCAATCACATCATACATACAAAAATAAAGACAATCATATCAAACTTAGTATGCCCGATTTAACATATCTTACATCCAACCGAACACACATCAACCGGCGCGGCAAAGCATCGTGGTAAAGGATTTTAACCCCTCCAAATAGGGAACCTTTAATCCGACTTACTAAGCCCATGCGCTCGATCGCATCACAACATAAATAAATAACATGCGGAAATTAAAAGACAGAATAATAAAGTGAGAATAATCAAAATAACATAAAGCGAAATATACGCCATTTACTCAAGTGGTACGTGGAGTTGTATCCCCAAGTACAGACCGCACTACCGTCCATTCGGAATCGGCTACGGAATTTACGTCTGGGTTTCCATCCTATATACCACGAGAGACGATGTATTTTCCGTTTTAATCAATGGCCACAACACACATCACATGCAAACAATATTCAATAAGTAATTAAAACACATTTAAAAGAATCAATAAAAATCAAATAAAATACAAGTGTGAAAGGTACCCTCAGGTCTAACCTTTTAAGTCGTCTTCCGGACTCGCGTTTACAACCGTCGGAAGGGCTATCACTCCGCAACTTTTCTGGTTCACTGGTTGCGTTTTACCTCGTTGTTCCACTGTTTTGCTCGCTGTTTTCACTCCGTTTTGCTGCTATTTCGCTGCCGCTTCGCTGCTCACTGTTTCAGGTACATTAGGGACTGTTTTGTGCGGTTTTGGGACTGTTTTGGGGTATTTTCGGGGACTGGTTTACTCACTATTTTGGGGTGATCTGTTCACTGGTTCTGTGTCGGTTTAGGGGCTGGTTTTCCGACTGTTTGTGGCATTTTTAGGCAGTGAATGGGCTGCTGTTATGAAGGTCAGGGGCTGCTGCTGTGTGAGGGCTTTTCGTGAAGGAATGGCAGTGTGTGAATGATTTTTTACATGAGATTAAGGTCGTGAGCTGCAGGTTATTTTTGAGGGCGTGTGGGGGCTGTTTGATCCGTGAATTTGAGGGCTTTGCAGTGGCTTATTTTGGTCTGTTTGGTCAGTGGAATGGCTTTTAAGAATGAGGGGACTGCTAGGTGTCGGAGGCTGCTTGTGAGGGCAGGATGTGAGTCGGTTGGTGAGGGGGGCAGGCGAGACGTGGAGATGGCTTGTGTTTGTTGGCAGGCTAGGATTGTGTTCTTGGCAGTACGTGGTGTGTGGGGCAGAGGACGTGCGTGGGGTACAGGTTGAGGGCTGTTATGGCTTGTGAATTAAGTGGGCAATTTGTGGCGTTGAATGGGGCGTGAGTTGAGTGTGTGGCTTACATTTTTGAGGGCTGTTATTTTATGTGTTTTAGGCTGCTACGTGAGGGTTATTGAGTTGGCTGAGGTTCTTTTGCTTTGTTTTTGTTTGTGCCGTGTCTTAGAGGGTCCTCCTTGGTTTTGACTTTGTGTGTTGTTTATATAGTTTATCAAATTAGGGTTTGCATGCATGGATTTTATTTTAGGAAGGAAATCAATTAATTAGGTGTATTGGTATTTGATTTTAATTATTTAGGCAAGGATATTGTATTTTGGTGGGTAATTTCATTAAATTGGTGATTAAATTATTAAATTTGGAAATGATTTATGTAAATTAGGAATTTAACTAGATTTTGATTATATTTAATTTGGAAGTGAATTATTAATTTTGGTAGGTGATTATTTAGATTTCATTTGTTTTATTTTAATTTGGTATATGATTTAATTATTTAATTTGTTTTAGTTTAATTAGATATTGATTTATTTTAATTAGATATTAATTTAATTTAATAGGATTTTAGTTTGTGTTGGATTTTAATTTGATTTTAAATTAGTTAACTTTAATTTAATTTAATTTGTGACATGTCTTTTAAAGATTTTAATTATTTTGGATTGGGCTTGGGTGAGATGGGCTTGGATGTGGGGTTTTGGGCCAAGGTTAAGTTTTAAAACGGAGATCCAACAGCGAACTCGAAGCTAAACACGTGAACTGAATCCAACAAAACGTCAATTATTGACGCTTCCCTTCCGACGTCCGTTTCCCGCGACTTCCGCGACTTAAAAGATAGTTGTCTCCAAATAAGACTCCTCATCGGGTTTCACATGCAAAAATGCAATGCCTACAGTCGCCCCCACTTTGATGGGACTTGTGCAGTGTGTGACAGTGACAATCCTATCAAAGTACATGCAATGCATTTTCACTTACCTGGCTCGCCAGCTGTCTCCGGGTTTGCCTGCTGTGTTGAGTTAAGTTGATCCGGTTGTACCATTTTCGATATGCTAAACCTCATTTCCGAGGCGTTGCTAAAGTGATGCTTGTCTATTTTCGAACCGTGCTCCATTTTCGGAGTGCCATTTTCGGCTTGCTAACCCCATTTTTGAAGTGTCGCTGATGTGATGATAGTCCATTTTCGAACCACGCTCCATTTTCGGAGTACCATTTTCGGCGAGATGTGATAATGGTCCATTTCCGAACCGTTGCTCCATTTTCGGAGTGCCATTTTCGGCAAGTGATGAGATGATGGTCCATTTCCGAACCATTACTGATATGAAAGTGGTCCATTTTCGAACCGTTGCTCCATTTTCGGAGTGCCATTTTCGGCAAGATGTGATAATGGTCCATTTCCGAACCGTTGCTCCATTTTCGGAGTGCCATTTTCGGCAAGTGATGAGATGATGGTCCATTTCCGAACCATTACTGATATGAAAGTGGTCCATTTTCGAACCGTTGCTGATGAGGGATAGTCCATTTCCGAACCAATACTGATATGAGAGTGGTCCATTTCCGAACCGTTACTGATATGAAAGTGGTCCATTTTCGAACCGTTGCTGATGAGAGACAGTCCATTTCCGAACCGTTGCTGATGAGAGATAGTCCATTTCCGAACCCTTACCGATATGAGAGTGGTCCATTTCCAAACCGTGCTGATGTGAGATAGTCCATTTCCGAACCATTACTGATAATGAAAGTGGTCCATTTCCGAACCGTTGCTGATGAGAGATAGTCCATTTCCGAACCATTACTGATATGAGAGTGGTCCATTTCTGAACCGCGTTGACGTGAGATAGTCCATTTCCGAACCATTACTGATAATGATGTGGGCCCCGCCCCCAGAGTGATGCTGATGTAGGCCTCGCCCCTAGAATGATGTGGGCCTCGCCTCAAACTGATACTGATATGGGCCTCGCCCCTAGACTGATACTGCTGATATGGGCCTCGCCCCCAGACTGATACTGATATGGGCCTCGCCCCCAGACTGATACCGATATGGGCCTCGCCCCCAGACCGATACTGTCGATGTTCCTGATTGGTTTGTCTTTGCCGCTTTCTCTCTTTCTGCTTCAAAACCTATGAATACAAAGCAAAACAAACACAAAAAATGCAAAGTATGTTACGTGTATGCATGCATGCATGAATGAGTTCCATATCCCGTTGGGTTAGGTCTTCCGCCAATTCTTCCTCAGGCAAAGTAATCCTTTCCACTTTTATCGGCTCGGTGAACTCATTCCCTTCCAAGTCTGATAATCTCACTGCCCCATTTCTCAATTTCTGAATGACCACCATACCTTTTCTGCTTGCTGCTTTCGGGAATTCCCCGTGTTCTAAACTTCACTGAATTTCATAGTACCAAGGTTGAATGCTTTTCTCAAATATACTCATGTTGCCGGTTGGAAGGAAGAGATTCAGGCAAGTAAGCAAAACGAACGTCTTTATTATCATTAAGAAAAGGTTCGAACGAAGAGACAAAATCAATGTCTTTATTAAAAATGCAGGATCAAATAAACTAGGAGGAATAACTTCATCATTCGCAGCATTGCCTTCTTCATTGGCCTATGGTTCTCCACCGTTGTCATCCCCTATTCCCATGAATGAAGCTGAGTGGTTGAGAGTTTGGAGGACAAGGGTTTCGGGTAGGCCAGAGTTGATCATGTAGTTGGGTAGGGGATTTCTGTGTGCGTTGGGTTGTCCTCTTTCTGGGTCAGGTATTTTGTGGGAGTCAATGAGGTTTTGGATCTCATGCCTAAGGCGGGTGCAGCTATCAGTTTCGTGACCCCTTCTTCGATGGAAGTGACAATACAAGCTTAGGTCAAGGTTGGGTGGTACAGGGTTTGGAATTGGTTTAGCCTCTAAGGGTTCCAGAAGTCCTTGCGCCTTCAGCTTTTCGAACACCCTTGAAAGAGGCTTACCAAGGTTGGAAAATTGCCTATTTTGATGGCAGTGACCTCAGCGGTAGTGGGCTTGGTCCCTGAAGGTCCCTCAATATTCCTTCTATTCTGGCCATAGAACTTTCTGTTTTCAGCCTCCTCTTCCTCAATATCCATGACAGTTTCCCTCAACTGTCAAAAATCAGAAATCATCGAAGTCATCCTCCTCAGCTTACTATAAATAGAGGGCTTGGTGCCCTTGATGATCATTTTGATTTGGTCCTTCTCTGAGGGCCGAGTCTGCATTTTCAAGAGCTGGCTTCTCCAGCGACCCACATACTCTTTGAAGCTTTCTTCCGGCTTCTGCTTAGTGTTCTCCAAATCACGGAGTGATAAGTCAATCTCTAAGTCTGTAACATACTGCTTCAGAAAAGCATCAGCTAGTTCCCTCCAATCTTCCTTAACCTTCTTCTCAAGGCTATGATACCAAACCACAGGTGCCCCCTCAAGTGACATCCCAAACATCTTTTGGACTTGGCGCTGTGATAGGCCCACTGAACTCATGACTGAGACATATTGCTGCAGATGGACTCTTGGGTCTCCATTCCCATTAAACTTGGCCATGTCCGGCATTTTAAACTGAGCTGGCAGCTGTTCTCCGAAGGTCATTGCCTCATAATCTAGCAAATCCTCGTTCTTACCCCTCATTTTGCGGGTAACTGTTTCAACCTGATCCCGAAGCTTCTGAAATTCTGCCTGAGACCCAATCACTCTGCCTGTTGCATATTCTGCCATGTCATCATCAAAAATGGGAACATCATCCCCTAACCCATTCGGAGGCTCCTCACGCCTTACATTCTCAGAATCTCCCCCGGCACGGGGCACAGCCATATTTGTCATGGCAGTAGTCAGGGCTTGCAACTGTTCAGTAATCTTGGCGAAGCCATTCTCCAACTGATCTATCCGGGATACCTCAATATCTGATTCACTCATGTCCGTTCTCAGTATTTTGGTGAGTCTTCCCTTTTTTCTAACCCAACGGGAATCTATGATGGCTTTCAGAACACAAGAGTTAACATGATGTGTGTATGCATGGGGTGCGTGAGATGCATGTAACATATATAACATACTAAATCAACTACAATTCTCAAACAAATCGGCCCGTTATCATTTTAGAATCTTTCGGGCTAATCGTCATAGGAGTGAACCCATCCCAGTTTAAATGGCCCAATGAGTTCACATCTCATGACAAAGTGCCCGACTAAACCCAAATGATAACGTTCCGAACACAATCATAAAATGGCCCATCAATCACTTAGAAGCCTTTGGCCCAATAGTCATGAAATACGTTCTTGTCCCAGTTTAAATGGCCCAACAAGCCCATATCCCATGACAAATGATCCAAATGGATTCAAACGACGATGTTCCCAAACACAAGCATAGAAGAAAGATGATGCAAACATGACATAATAATTTCTACAATAATGGCCTATCAACATTTCAGAAGCTTTTGGCCTATTAGTCATAAGGTGCGAACTTGCCCCAGTTTAAATGGCCCAGCAATCCCGCATTTCTGACAATAGTCCAACTGCATCCAAATGAGGATGGTCCACAAGCACATACTCAAGGAAATAATTGTTACTTTAACCATACAAACCGGTCTATGGGTGGGTTAGCAAGAGTATAGACAAGGGCTCTCACCGGCGAAGGATGGCCCACAACTAGGTCTCCCCACTCAAGGGTTCGAGTAACCAAGCGAGTGCACCCTTTTTTATACACTAAGGTACGTGCCAATGAGCTATGGTGTGTGACGGACTGTCAAATGGATTTCCCGTTGTAGATTCCCCAGAGGGAAGGTGGAACGAGGCTCACTTAAATACCCAAGCCTCTTAGGCTCTTATCGCTTGGTGTCAGGAATAAACAACGAGTCCTCCAAATTAGTCCATCACAATAGGCTACGAGTAAATGGCTATCTAGGTGCCTTCACAGCTTTTCCTTCTAGAAAGGTAGTGAGTGAAGGAAGACACCAAACCATTACCTAGCCTTAAAATGCCTTTGATTAAACTCTCACTTTATCCACTATAGACACCGTCAATTAAAACATAAATCCAATCATTACAAGACAATATTCGAGGCCGATTCTCTATCCCCAGTGGAGTCGCCAGACTGTGGGAACACAGAAAATCTGGGCGACGCATGCTGTCCCGGGCTCGTGGCCCGGTCGGGAGTACGGAGTAGCCCGCGGGGGACTAAACCGGAGAATAATGGAGTCGCCACCCGGTGTGAACCGGGAAAATGAGATTTAAGGCCGCACTCACCCCTCGCAAGGGAAGACCTCAAACCGTTGGGTTCGGAATGGTCCCTTACTGATGTCACTTGTAATGAAAGGATTTGTGTAATAATTTAATCAAGCTTAAGTAACACTTATTTCCAAGAGTATCATGCTTCTAAATCCACATGCGCAAAAATAAACTTACACCTAAATTTGCATATATTTCAAATCTAAGATTACATGCTTAGAAGTGCATTAAATCGACAAACAGACAATTTCATTGGCATGTTGTATTCATGGAAACGCAAGCACATACTAACCACACAAGCACACATAAAAGCGAATCAAATGATGGTGAACATGTGATTTCATAGACATATCATAAACAAATAGCCATTACATGTCCATGCACAAATAAAAGGGTCAACTAAGTACATAATGCAAAAAGACGCTTAGGGATGCAATTAGGCATTAAAGTGAGCATGCTATGACGTAGTGCAAAAGAAGATAGATATAGACACAGACGCACATATGATGAAAATGACTCAATTCAGTGTATTCGCGTTCGTGTAGCGTTCGTAAACGCGTTCGAACGGTAAACAGAAGGTTCGCGTCCGTATAGCGTTTGATAACGCGTTCGGACGAGACCAGACAGAAAATATGCGTTCATGCGGCGTTCTGAAACGCGTTCGAACGGGGATCAGCAGTGACCTCCAAAATGCAGTAAACAACACGACATGGATGAATATATGACATCTAGTAAACAATAACGGATTAATGGGCACGGCAAATCATTGTAGCAAAGGTAGCTTTCAAGCGTTTTCATCCCTCAAAGTGGAGGACCCTTGATCTCACTTGATAAGCCCATGCACAATGCAATATGATGCATGAATTTTCAAAAAGACGTTATGAAGCGAATAACTAAATAAAAGAGGCGCGGCAAAGTACTGTCGTAAAGGTGGCCTTTTAGGCTCTTTGTCTCTTAAAGAGAGGACCTTTAGACCAACATACTAAGCCCATGCGCAATGTGATATGATGCATGGTCATGTAAGAAGACGTCATACTAAACAACAAAATAAAGGGGCGCGGCGAAATACTGCCGTAAAGGCGGCCTTTTGGGGCTCTTTGTCTATCAAAGAGAGGACCTTTAGACCAACATACTAAGCCCATGCGCGTCACATCACAATACACGAAATAAAGACAATAAAAGTGTAGGACTTCGTATGCCCAATTGAACGTACATTCAACCCAAACACACTTCGTCCGGCGCGGCGAAGTAGTGTCACAAAGGTGGCCTTTTAGGCTCTTCGTCTCTCAAAGAGAGGACCTTTGGACTAACTCACTAAGCCCATGCGCTCAATCACATCATACATACAAAAATAAAGACAATCATATCAAACTTAGTATGCCCGATTGAACATATCTTACATCCAACCGAACACACATCAACCGGCGCGGCAAAGCATCGTGGTAAAGGATTTTAACCCCTCCAAATAGGGAACCTTTAATCCGACTTACTAAGCCCATGCGCTCGATCGCATCACAACATAAATAAATAACATGCGGAAATTAAAAGACAGAATAATAAAGTGAGAATAATCAAAATAACATAAAGCGAAATATACGCCATTTACTCAAGTGGTACGTGGAGTTGTATCCCCAAGTACAGACCGCACTACCGTCCATTCGGAATCGGCTACGGAATTTACGTCTGGGTTTCCATCCTATATACCACGAGAGACGATGTATTTTCCGTTTTAATCAATGGCCACAACACACATCACATGCAAACAATATTCAATAAGTAATTAAAACACATTTAAAAGAATCAATAAAAATCAAATAAAAATACAAGTGTGAAAGGTACCCTCAGGTCTAACCTTTTAAGTCGTCTTCCGGACTCGCGTTTACAACCGTCGGAAGGGCTATCACTCCGCAACTTTTCTGGTTCACTGGTTTGCGTTTTACCTCGTTGTTCCGCTGTTTTGCTCGCTGTTTTCACTCCGTTTTGCTGCTATTTCGCTGCCGCTTCACTGCTCACTGTTTCAGGTACATTAGGGACTGTTTTGTGCGGTTTTGGGACTGTTTTGGGGTATTTTCGGGGACTGGTTTACTCACTATTTTGGGGTGATCTGTTCACTGGTTCTGTGTCGGTTTAGGGGCTGGTTTTCCGACTGTTTGTGGCATTTTTAGGCAGTGAATGGGCTGCTGTTATGAAGGTCAGGGGCTGCTGCTGTGTGAGGGCTTTTCGTGAAGGAATGGCAGTGTGTGAATGATTTTTTACATGAGATTAAGGTCGTGAGCTGCAGGTTATTTTTGAGGGCGTGTGGGGGCTGTTTGATCCGTGAATTTGAGGGCTTTGCAGTGGCTTATTTTGGTCTGTTTGGTCAGTGGAATGGCTTTTAAGAATGAGGGGACTGCTAGGTGTCGGAGGCTGCTTGTGAGGGCAGGATGTGAGTCGGTTGGTGAGGGGGCAGGCGAGACGTGGAGATGGCTTGTGTTTGTTGGCAGGCTAGGATTGTGTTCTTGGCAGTACGTGGTGTGTGGGGCAGAGGACGTGCGTGGGGTACAGGTTGAGGGCTGTTATGGCTTGTGAATTAAGTGGGCAATTTGTGGCGTTGAATGGGGCGTGAGTTGAGTGTGTGGCTTACGTTTTTTAGGGCTGTTATTTTATGTGTTTTAGGCTGCTACGTGAGGGTTATTGAGTTGGCTGAGGTTCTTTTGCTTTGTTTTGTTTGTGCCGTGTCTTAGAGGGTCCTCCTTGGTTTTGACTTTGTGTGTTGTTTATATAGTTTATCAAATTAGGGTTTGCATGCATGGATTTTATTTTAGGAAGGAAATCAATTAATTAGGTGTATTGGTATTTGATTTTAATTATTTAGGCAAGGATATTGTATTTTGGTGGGTAATTTCATTAAATTGGTGATTAAATTATTAAATTTGGAAATGATTTATGTAAATTAGGAATTAACTAGATTTTGATTATATTAATTTGGAAGTGAATTATTAATTTTGGTAGGTGATTATTTAGATTTCATTTGTTTTATTTTAATTGGTATATGATTTAATTATTTAATTTGTTTTAGTTTAATTAGATATTGATTTATTTTAATTAGATATTAATTTAATTTAATAGGATTTTAGTTTGTGTTGGATTTTAATTTGATTTTAAATTAGTTAACTTTAATTTAATTTAATTTGTGACATGTCTTTTAAAGATTTTAATTATTTTGGATTGGGCTTGGGTGAGATGGGCTTGGATGTGGGGTTTTGGGCCAAGGTTAAGTTTTAAAACGGAGATCCAACAGCGAACTCGAAGCTAAACACGTGAACTGAATCCAACAAAACGTCAATTATTGACGCTTCCCTTCCGACGTCCGTTTCCCGCGACTTCCGCGACTTAAAAGATAGTTGTCTCCAAATAAGACTCATCATCGGGTTTCACATGCAAAAATGCAATGCCTACACATGTCCACTAGGATGTGTCTCAAGAGTCAATGATATATCATCTAAAGACTCTTTACTCAAGTTAGGGGTGTTAACGGGTCAGGTCGGGTTTTTCGATTTTTTTATGACCCGATCGGATCGGGTCATTCGGGTCCTTCGACCCGCAACCTAAAATTTGAGAAGGTGACCCGCTTGGGTCGGGTCGCAACGGGTTGGGTCAAAAAACTGCGGGTCGGATCGGGTCAACATAATATGTAGTAAATATATATATATATATATATTATTAATACAAATTTGACAAGGCAGGTGAGTAGCTGAAATGACAAAGTATTTGATTAATATCTACCTGATCACGAGTTCGATTCTCACCATTAGCATTTTATTTAAAAAATTACATTTTCGAGAATTATTTAAGTTGAGATTCGAACCTGGGACCATTTAAAGACTAAGTAAATACTTTATCATTTCAGCTACAGTTGTTTTTTGTCAAAATTGTATCATTATATATATATATATATATATATTATAATTATAATATCATTTACAACGGGTTGGGTCGGGTCAGACCCAAGTTTTCTGACCTAAACCCGTGACCCGACCAGACATTGCGGGTCGGGTCCAAATTGACCCGAAATTGAATTTTAAAATTCATAAACCCGACCGGGTCGGGTCAGGTCGGTCCGGATCGGATCGGGTCGCAGGTCGACCCGACTTATGAACACCCCTAACTCAAGCTATCTGTAATGAACTGAATTTTATCTTCGCGATTGTCAGACACAATTCCTAAAGAACGACAACAATTGTTACACATCCAGCGTGCACATTTATAACAAACAATTAATTATTTAGCTCTTCGTTTCTTAGCATATGTGCTTTTCCCCAAACTAGGCATGTAAGAAATGAAAGAGTCAGATGACTCACCTAACAAGTGAACTTTTGCTTCAATTAACCAACGAATACGCTAGGAATACCATTGATCATAAGAAGCCTCATTCTTTCAGTGCGTGCTTTGTAAATTTTCATCAAAGTATTTTGAGGGAAAAAAAGGAAAATGATTGTGGAGTTTTGTGAGAGTTTCTTGCATGCCTTGATGGCTTCAGTCTGGACGTATTTTTCCTTCTTGATCGCTTGTGGAAAAAAATTCCACAGGATAAGTTTGTTCACCTCCAAGAAATGAATTCTTCAATCCTTATGGCAAAGTCTTCAATTCTAAATTAGATGTTTCCTCATGTTTCTCTTCTTCCAGTGTTCCCAGTTCCTCAAAATTTTGATTTTCTCCATCATCTTCCAGTACATGTGTAGAATCAAATAAAAAATCTGTAGGAATATCTTAATCTAATTGTGTACTTGATTAAAGAAAATTAGTTGTACAAATTTTCATAGGATCAGATAAACTCCCATGGATATATTCCTCCACAATTGGTTCAATTAGTTCCATACTCTCGTCTTCACTATCTTCATTGTATGGTTGTTTACACATATTAAAAATATTTTACTCTAACGTCATATTACCAAAATTTCATTCTTGTAATTAATTAAAGCGTTAGCTGTTGCTAAAAATGGACGATCAAGTATTACATGAATTGACTTATAACTGTCTGCTACAGGTTCTGTTTCCAAGATAATAAAATCCACATGATATATGAATTTATCGACTTGTAATAACACATCTTCCATAATTTCTTTCGGTACCTTAACTGATCTATCGACAAGTAAAAGAGTAGTTGAGGTTGGTTTTAACTCGCCAATATTAAGTTATTGGTAAACTGAAAATGGAAGCAAATTGACACTGGCTCCAAGATCAAGCAAAACATGTTCAATTTTTTGATTTCCAATCATACATGAAATAGTTAGACAATCAGAGTCCTTGTATTTTAATACATTATTGGTTGAGAAAATGGAACTTACTTGTTCAGTAGAAAAGCTTTCTTTCTTACCTGGTATTTTTTTTTAACCTTGCACAAGTATTTCAGAAATTTGGCATAAGATGGTATCTGTTGGATGACATCTAACAAATGAATATTGACATTTACCTGTTTGAATATTTCATATATCTCTGGGTAATGGTTCAATTTCTTTGTTCTTAATGAGAAAATTTATTATCATCAATGACAGGTAATGGTTCATCAACCCCTTCCTTACCCTATGAATTTGATTTATTTTCATCTTCGCGAGGTTCAAGAATAGGTATGTGGATGACCTTACCATTGCGAAGAATAATAAGAGATTTACTTTGGTCTATGTGTTGACTACCAGAACTACCCTCGTGAGGGTTTTGATGACTCGTCGGATTTGGTTGTAGTTGGGCAGAAAACTTTCATTTCTCATTAATGGTCAATGCAGATGTGATTTTGGAGAAGGTATCTTTCAAATCAATCAATATTTGAACATTTTAGTTATTGATGGCTTCCTGTTTCTCAGTGAATACATGCAAGGTATCCTCAAGGGTTTTCCTAGATTGTGGGACATATGGTGCGTAATTATGGGAATTTTAGAAATTCTAGTGTACCATGGGAGGTTGTTGCGATGGTTGTGCTTGGTTATCATTCCTCCAATTGAAGTTTGGATGGTTTCTCCAACCAAAATTATAGGTTTGGGAGTATTGGTTTGGATTTAGTCTCTTGAAAGTGTTTATGGAACTGACTTGGTCATGAAGACATTCTTGCAAGGCTGGCAAGGTTGGGCAAACTTGTATGACATGTTCATTTGAATTACAGATTTGACGGGTGACGTCTTGAACAGACTTGACATGATCACTCTTTCTTAATTCTAATGCCTCGAATTTTTTAGCTAGAGATGCATACTTAGTAAAAAAGGTCATGGTCTTCCCTAAGGTTAAACATACCTCTACCAGATGGTTATGGTTTTACAGATGTCTCATAAGTGCCAACTGTATCCCATTGTTGTGCATTCTCTACTATATGTTCTAGGTAATCTAGTGCATCTTCGGGATTTTTTTCCCTAAACTCACCATTACACATCATTTCTACTACTTGTCTACCTTGGGGTGTTACCCCTCGTAGAAGTAGGTAACCAGTCTCCATGTTTCAAATCTGTGATGTGGACAAACATTCAACATCTCTTTAAACCTCTTCCAACATTGGTAAAGTGTTTCCTCTGACTCTTGTGTGAAATTCATGATTCTCCTCTTAAAGGAGTTTGTCATGTGATGGGGAAAGAATTTTTTAAGGAACTGTTCTTTTAAATCATCCCATGTTCTGATGGATCCTGACCTAAGGTTCTGCAATTAAATTTTAGCTTTATCCTTTACAGAAAAGGGAAAAAACAGTAATCGAATTATATTCATGCTGCAATTTTGGTATGTGCAAGTGTTACATACCTCTTCAAATTCCCTTAAGTGATGATAAGGATTTTTTGATTCTAGACCATGGAATGTGAGTAAAAGTTGGATGACACATGACTTAAAATTGAAACGTGCTACATCTGGGGGAAAAATAATGCAAGATGGTGATCTTGTCTTAGTGGGATTCACGAATTATCTCAGTGTCCTAGGATGATTAAGATCGTCATGCTGAGACACATTTTCTTCCTGATCAACTGGGTTTTCAACTCAGGCTGGTGGATTTTCATTTAGGTTCTCGACCATTTTGACAGACTATGAAGGTGATGAATACTCTCTATTTAATCTACCGCTAGATGATCGAGACTAGTGTTTCATGCAACTTAAATGCAAAGTATATGGTAAAATTTAAAAATGCAAGTACAATACTTACAAAAAGAAAATAATAAATAAGTGGAAAAAATAAATTAAATTAAAATTGAAACTAACAAAAAGTGAAAATAAAAATAAATAAAGAAAATATAAATGCAGTTATTTAGATCTAAAAACTTCCTTTGATTCTTGTCAATTCAGATCTCAATTGAATTTCTCGTTCAGCTGTTTCAATCTCTCGAATTAAGTTCTCACAAAAAACTATGGAAGAATCTCTGGATATGGATGGTTCAAGAAATTATTTGGCAAAATACAAGTTCCATTTAATTGATTTTTTTGTCTCTTGTAACCTTGAAGAATTAAAAACAGGATATGTCATTATGTGGGATTTCTGGGTCAGGAAATTTTAGATCTACACAAATGCAAAGATGAAAGAAAATGAGATGCAAAAAAAAATTACAAAAGTACAAAAAATAAAAATAAAAATAAAGAAAAGAAAGGAAAATATATATATATATATATACAACGATTATTCTATCTACTAAATTTAGTCTCCGGCAACGGCGCCAAAAACTTGGCACGCTCAAAAAAGTGGTTCTTTTCTCCCAAGTATAAGAGTGTCGAAGTAATAAAATAACCCGGTAAGACCGGGGTCGATCCATAGGGAATAGATTTAGTAAAATAAAATAACAATTTGAGTGAAAATAAATTAAGATTGAATTGTTTGAGTGATTGAAAATTTTAAATTAAACTGCAATAATAAAATAAAATATTGGGGTTAGGGGATCCACTTTTAATATTTCAAATTTAGAAATCTCACTTTTTATAATATATATATTGTCATTATTACCCAATTAATTTATTTCAGAAATTGATTATGTCAAAATAAATAAAACCAGCCATAAAGGCGATGATAATTTTTGTCTATAACAAGTCCAATTAGGTACTCAATTATGCCAAATAAATAAAACCAGCCATATAGGCGGTAACAAAGTTTGCCAATAATTAATCCAGAATTAAATTAAATATTAATCATTAGATTACAATTTATATATTATAATATAAGTAAGATTAATCTAAAATTTCATGTTAAAAGCTTCACCCTTTTCCCCAACAAGAAGAAATTAACTACTCATAATTTGAAAAATAATACACATAATTTTTAGTATTAAAAGAAAAAAAAGTACAAGAAAGCTTTTAAAAATAAAACACACAAGACACTCTCCCCAATTTTATAGAGAATTCAAAGAAAATCATGAAAATTGAAGAGTGAATATCCTCTAATTTATAGAGGAAGCTCAACATTCACAATTACAAAAGTGCAATTGTGAAAGACAATTGCTTTGCAATTGTCAAGGTGGAGAGGCATCCACCGAAAGTGGATGTGACCCTCGACAAATGTTTTTTAAAAAAAATTGAAAATAATAATTACATATGGAATACTTTGGATTCTTCATCAATTTCGGACTTGAAAACTTCAGAATTCGAAAATCTTATGAACATCAAAGTTGTAGATCTTTGAGTCTTCTTTCATCCGGAACTTGAATCACCTTAATCCGATATCAGAGTAAAAATTTATAGCCAAAATAAGAACATTGCATAGGGTTGAAATTTCCGAAGTTGTACACTGTTAGAACACCCTATTAAATTTTTGGCCTCCAAAATCTAAATGTCAAGTCCATTTTTCTAGTTATACATCCAAAGTATTATTTCAACTACATAAAAAATAAAAATCATAATAAAAATATAAAAACATAAATTTAATTATTATGCTAAATTAATGGAATAAATGAAACTACAAGTGTAAAATGATTGATTTTTCTTTTAATAAATGTGCACTTTTTAGTGTTCATCACTGCATCTGCTTCTGTATTTGTTGTTGCATCTGCTCATGCTGCTTCCGCATTTGATCTTGTATCTACTCCTACTATTACCGCATCTGCTCCTACTGCTGCAGCAGCTTTTATCTCAACGTAGTGATCTCTTCATGTATTTCTGTCTGTAAAATCGAGGCAACAGAAGATGAGGAACTACCCTTATGTAGATATTTGGAGCCCAGACCGTAGACATGCTTCTTCCTCTCCTCTTTGACAATCTCAATAAATAATCAATCATCATTTATCGGCTCTCCAGTCTACAACAACTGGTTCCGACCAGTTATATAGCGATCTTAAGACAAATGTGAGAAATGTTAAACCGTAATACAAATATTTTAAAGTTATATAAGTAAAAAATAATAATCTGAACATAAAAATATTTAAAACCTTACTTGCACGTCTTGAGATCGCTGATCGACGAACATGTGGTGATGAACACTAAAAAGTATACATTTAATAAAAGAAAAATTAATCATTTTACACTTGTAATTTCATTAATCCCCTTAATTTAGCATATTAATTAAATTTATATTTTATATATTTTTATTGTAATTTTTATTTCTTATGTAGATGAAATAATACTTTGGATGCATAACTAGAAAAAACGGACAAGACATTTGGATTTGGAGGCCAAAAACTTGAAAGGGATTTCTAACAGTCTACAAATTCATAAATCTCAACCCTGCACAATTTTTATATTTTGGCCATAACGTTTTACTCTGATATCGGATTGAAGTGATTCTGATTCCATATGAAAAAAGACTCAAAGATCTACAACTTTGTTGTTGACAAGATTTTCTAATTCTGAAATTTTCAAGGCCGAAATGGATGAAATATTCAAAGTGTGTTATATGTAATTATTAAATCAAAAAAATAAAAACAAAAACAAAATTAAATAAATAAATATGGATGGGCCCATTAAGTTGAAAATTTTGCATTGCATTATGAAATTTTCCTCCACATCTTCATAGGTTTCTTTCTGAAATTTTGTGAGGGGTTTCAACTCTTATGTGTTTTATTTTTTAAAAACTTTCTTGTAATTTTTTTTTTAGTAATAAAATTATGATTTTGTTTTTTATTCAAATTATGAGTAGCTAATTTCTTCCTGCTCGGGTAAAGAGAGAAGCTTTTCATATGAAAATATAGATTAATCTCACTTATATTATAATATATAAATTATAATTTAATGATTAATATTTAATTTTGCTACCGCATATATGGCTGGTTTTATTTATTTGGCATAATTGAGTACCTAACTGGACTTGTTATAGGCAAATGCTATCACTGCCTTTATGGCTGGTTTTAAATATTTTGACATAATTAATTTCTGAAATAAATTAACTGGGTAATAATAAAAATTTATTTATTATAAAAAATTGAGATTTCTAAATTTGAAATATTAAAGGTGGATCCCCTAGTCCAATATTTTATTTTATTGCTGCAATCCAATTTAAAATTTCCAATCAATTCAAACAATTCAGCCTTTTTATTTTTCACTCGAATTATTATTTTATCCTATTAAATCTATTCCATGTGGATCGACCCTGGACTTACCGAGTTATTTTATTATTTCGACACTCTTATAGTTGGGAGTAGAGAACCATTTTTTTAGCGTGTCAAGTTTTTTGTGTCGTTGTCGGGATGATAATTTAGTAGATAAAATAATAATTTTTCTTTCTTTTTATTTATTTTTAATTATTTTTTTTCTAAGTATTGCATTTTTAAATTTTAACATATAGTCTGCATTTAGGTTGAATGAGACATTGGTCTCGATCATCTAGCGGTAGATTAAATAGAGAGTTTCCATCACCTTTATCATTAGTCAAAATGACCGAGAATCAAAATGAAAATCTACCAGCCCGAGTCTCCATCACATATATTTTCATACTATTAGTTTCACCATTTACCCCAGCATGATACAAATTAACAGAATAAGATATAAATAAAAACACTCATAATTTTATTATTAAAAGAAAAATAAATTACAAAAGATAAAATAATATAAGATCTCATCCCACAAAGTCTTAAGAGAAACATATGGAAAATTTGTTGAGGAAAATGAGACACTGAGCACCTCTTATTAGCTCTGATGATTTTTTTTTTGTCATTTTCGGTTTGTTTTTATTATTTTGTCTTTTTGCTTTTGTTTTGTTTTGTTTTATATATTTATATAAAATACATGTATAATTAAATACATCATAAGCTTATTTTGTCACCAATCTAAACACGGTGAATATTTTTCAAGTCCGATTTGAATCTAGCTGTCACGCCATTTTAGATTTATGGATCTTGGAATTCAGATTTCATGTCCATTTTCCTGTTGAGCATCCGAACAGTATTTTACCTATACAATAAATAAAAATCACAATAAAAATATACAAAACATAAATTTAATTATTAATTCAAAAATATGGTAAATTAAAATGATTAATGAAACTAGAAGTGTAAAATGATTAATTTTATTTTTAATAAATTTATAATTTTTAGTGTTCATCGGATAATGAATTGGGCCTCTCCATCTTCATCAATGTGTGCGAGATTTGAATTCTAATTTTTTTTTATATTATTTTAAAAATTGTACCGACTGCGTCAACCAACACCCACAAAACATATGAAAATCAACGAATAGTTTAATTCTAAAAGAAAAATTCGTTAAAAGAGTGGAATTTCATGATTGTCTCTGGAAAAATGAAAATTTACTTTATTGACGAAAGAAGAAAAATGGTCTTGTTAATTATGATGCATTCACTTGTAATTAAATTCTTGGAGACATTGGGATCAGAGTTGGGTTCGATTGAGTGTGATCTTCAATTTCATTCCCAATAACTGTAAAAATTCTTAGTGGCCAATGATATGTTAAATTGTGAGTGTGGATTGTTCATGATGTGCGGAAATTGAGCCGGACATATCGTGGTATAGATAAAAAATTATTTAGAGTTTTGAATTTTAATATTCAAATATTCGGTTATGATGATTATGTAATATTTATTGATTTTTTTAAAAGGTAAGGAATATATGATTCTACTTTACAATAAGACTGACCTAAAGATAACCTTCTAATCATCTAACTAATTCAAATGAATTAATTCAGGTACTGTTTGTTTTGGTGCTTAACCATGAATATGATCCAATTTCATTGATTTTAAAAATAAATTGGGTTGTTTGCTTTTTCTACTAAATGATAAATTTAAGATAAAATCACTTAATGATATTAAGTTAAATAATTTAATTTAATATTTAATGCTTAATAAATCATTTAAAAATCACGAGGAAAACTACCCTTACACAATTAATTTATTCACTACCATAGATTATAGAAGTCCAATTAAATTAATTCTTTTATACCATCATTTATTTATGATAAAATTGATCATCAAAATTTAAAAATGAATCACCATTCCTATTATCAAATTATTTATTTAAAATAAACTACAGACAATATAATTTTGTATCACTCAAAAATATATTTATTATATTAAAATACTAATATAATTTTTTTCCTAGTATGTATGTTAGTTCTATTTTTATTGACAATGTCCGTGACAAAATAAGTTCAATTGAGTTTTAATAAGTCTTGAGGAACTTAGAGCAACTGGACTGGTATTTGGCAAAGTTGGAGCAATTTCGTTAGTGCTGCGTTCGTTGAAGCATTCGAACGTGTGGCATGAGTGTCTCGTTCGTTGTTGGGTTCGAACGAAATATTTCAGAGAGCAAACATTCGAGGTGCATTCGAGTAAGCGTTCGAATGAGACATTCCAGAGAGCAAACGTTCGTGGTGCGTTTGAGTAAGCGTTCGAACAAACCTTTCCGGAGAGCACACATTCGACACGCGTTCGAGTAGCGTTCGAACGCCCGTGCGTATCTGAGTTATTTTAGACGTGTTTTCAAGCCTTTTACTATTGAAAACCCTAGACTTTGCCTTACCTATATGAACAAACATATAGCCACTTTCCACGGGGTTGAAAATATATCGTCATGAGCCTAAACACCTTCATAGATTTTCAACCTTATTGTTCATCACTTTGAAGACTCTTTTGAATCTCCTGTCATCGTTTTCTTGGTGATTAAGATCTTTGATTTACCATCAACACAACCAAACCCAGTTTCCAAATCCTTCAGAGTTCTCAAGGAAGAAGATTGTTAGTTGGAGTTTCGGCATGCTTGTAGAGTTGATCCGCTCATAGACTTCAGAGGTTCTGAAGAAACTATGGGGTGCAGGCTCAAGGAGTTCTTCGAGTTCTTGCAGTCTAAAGGTACTAGAGTCGATGGAGTTGCCACCATAGGTCTTTTACCATCACTGTAAGTTTTTTTCTTTATAGTGGATTTGGGCTAGTAACCGAGATACTTGGACTAGTTTTTTACTCGCACGAGTTTTTCATTTCGTCACCAAAATAACTGTGTTGATTTTGTGTGATTGTTTTATTTACTGCATTATTTCTTTTATTTGTGTTAAATTATAATTGTTAGACTTAAATTATAATTGTTAGACTTAAGGATGTTTGTGAATTTAATTAATCCATAGAAATAATATTTAGGACTTGTCTTAAAATATTGTGATATATTCCGCATAGGGTCAGAACCTTGGATAATTACGAACTTTCAATTAATATCAGAGCCTGACCTCGATCATTGGCCCATTAGATATGAAACGTAGTCAACCCTTAAAGTGTCCCATATTCTTTAATGGGACTGAATATTTACATTGGAATCGCATGAGAGCGTTCCTTAAGTCCTTAGATGAGAGTGTCTGGATGACAGTAGAGTACGAGTGGAAACCTCCCGTAGTTATGGTTGATGGGGTCTATTCCCCTAAAGATAAACTGACCTGGACCAAGGATTAATTTGACGCTAACAATAAGAACAACAAGACAATTAATGCCATTTATGGTGCTGTGTGCTCGGCTAAGTTTAGGAAAATCTCAATGTGTGAGATAGCCAAGGATACATAGGACATCCTACAGACTGTGCATGAGGACACATTGTATGTTAAAAATAATAGACTCCAAGATCTTGCTGTTAGGATTGACCAAAATGAATGATGATGAGACCTTTGACGAGTTCTATGCTGAGATTAACGACATAGTCAACTCTAGTTTTAACCTAAGTGAGACCATTCCTACCATTAGGATAATTAGAAAAATCTTTAGATCTCTGTCTGAAAAGTTTCTTCCTAAGATCACCGCCATCAAGGAAAATAATGACCTCGATCAACTTAAATTAGAAGACCTCATAGGAACACTGCAGGTTTATGATAAGAAATTTCCTGGTTATAAAAAGTCAAAAAATATAGGGATGAAGATCGTGAAGGAAGTTGTTCATGATCCGTTAAATGATGATGATGATAGTCTCATAGATCATGATTTGGTCATGTTTGCAAAGAAATTTCAGAAATTTCTTAAGTTAAAGAAGAATGGTCGTGATATGAATATGAATGATAAGCCTAGCAAGAGTAGGCACAGTAGGAGAGAGTCTAGAGAGGATAAGGGTAGCAAATCTCGTGGTATTCAATTCCATGGGTGTGAAGAGTATGGGCACGTTAGATCTAAGTGTCATACATACCTAAAGGCTAAAGGGAAGAAAGCCATGACAACCTCTATTAGTGATTCAGAAGGTGGCTATACTTCTGATAAGTCTCATAAAGACAAGAGAAATTTTATGGCATTTGTTGCTAGTGTGTCTGGTGAGAGAGAGGAAAATAATAGTGATGAAGATACTAGATCTGATTTCTCTCACGATAAACCCGTAGATGAGGATAGTCTTCGGGTAGCATATGCTGAATTGTTTAATGAGAGTTTAGTTATCAAGAAGACGAATATATAGGTTAATAAGAGGTTGAATGAAGTAGAGCTAGAAAATAATGAAGCTAAAGCTAAGTTTGAGCAAAGCCTTGTGATGATTGATGACCTTGAGGAGAAGAATACAAGGCTAGTTGATAAGGTCCAATCCTTAGAAACTGAACTTGAAGATGCTAGAACCCAGTTGTTTGCATTTTTAGTGGAAATAAACAACTAGACCGCATGTTAGGAATTAGTATTGAGCCTAATTGTGATAAGGCGTCATCGTCTAGAGCTGTACCTAACCCTCATAAAAATGACTTAGGTAAGAAGCCTGTTGAGTGTAGTCATGTGATTCCTTTTGTTTGTTCCTCGTTCTATGTCCCAACCTTGATCTAGAGGTATGGTGGGTAAACCTCGCACTCATCCGAGGTTTTTGCCTGTTTGTCGTCACTATGGCAAGACATGACACATTAGGCCTAAGTGATTTATGCTGCACAAACATAAGAAAATGTCCAAGAATGTGTCACATAGATTTGATTCCTCAAATCTAGTGTCTCAAGTTTCTGCACTAACCAAATAAGCACAATTCCTTAGTGAGAATTTTGCTGTGTTGACTATGAATTCTCAAGTGGATGAGATTCCTAAGACTGTTTGGGTGAAGAAGCAAGATGACTTCTCATCTACTTCTGAATGCCTTGATCCTGAAAGGCATGATGAGAGTGCACTTCAGTGTAACTCTTCTTAGAAGTTACATTTGTCTTCCTATTGCATGTGTGTGCGCGTGTGTTTTATATTTTTGCACGTTTATTTTCTTTTCACTGCATATGGGTGTGTGTGTTGTTCTTTGTTATATATCCTTTGGTATATAGGATGGAAACCCCGACATAAATTTCATAGCTGATTCTGAATGGACGGTAGTATGATATGCATTCGGGATATAACTCCATGTATAATCGGATTTTGACAAGCCGTTTTGTGTCTTTACATTTTTTTTGTGTGAAAATTTGAAAAAAAAAATATAAAAAATGACCAAAAATATTTTTTTCTCGCTTGTTAGAGCATGAAAGCTTGTTGCATGTGTTCATGGTATGTATGATATATGATTATGCATGTATAATATGCTTTTATTTTTCTTGATGCTCTATGTGCATAAGTGTGTGTGATAAAAACCTTTAGTATATATTGTGCTTGTATTTCACATACACATTTTTATTATTGTCAAGGCTTGATCGCATGTACGAGTTTTTGGACGATAATCTAATCTCTACCATACTTTCCTCACTAAATAGTGTGACATTTGACTAGATGACCTTATGCTATCTCCTAGTAACAAAAAAATGATTAAAAAAAATTACATGAGTCTCAAATGTAAAAGTGCCAATGGGCTAAAATTCAAAAGATAAGGGCAAAAACCCTTCACTCGAAAGAGTTTTTATTATTGAGCTCATGATATTTAGGGGGAGAATAATATAGCATGCAACTAATATTGCTAATTTTCAGGTCCTAGTGGTGCTGGATTTGAACACCTATTTTGTGGACTTGGTGTGTTAAGAGATGAGATTTCTTTGGCTGTGTTCCGCTCATAAAATAAGGTCTTAAGCCTTGATTCGTTGTGCACTTATTTTTCACGCAAGTGCTTGTTATGCTTTAGTGTTTATGTCATATGCATGTTGTAGTATTTAGTCAAATTTAAAGTGATGCATATTATTTCATGTCATAAACAACTGAGTACTGACTACGTATCATTGTACTTGCTTGAAGTGTTGTTTCAGTCCATTTTGACTTATTTTTTTTCTCATTGTGTGCTTGTGTATGCTTTATGTCATTGCATACCATTTATGGTGCATATTTGTGAGTCTTGTTTTTTTACTTCCCTGGTATTATTTTTTCTAATTGAGTGGGCATGTTAGGAGGGGGAGTAACTCATGTTTGCATATACTCTTGCATGTGTTGTTTATCCCGGTACCTTCATCCTTTGTCATTTCGTGACAAAAGTGGGGAGAGTAGTATATGAATGTCGTAGAATATCCATTTGATATCTCCGTTTTAAGAAGAGTAAGATTAAGAGGGAGCAGGATATCTATTATCTATTTATACATATCTACTATTTATTTATACATGCATGAGTTTTATCTCTGTTTTATCTGTTCTGTATAATCCATGTGCTTTTCACGGTATGTTGTTGTATGTGGATGTTTCAGGTAAGAAGATTTAGTAGCTGTGGTCGCATTGATTTCAAGACTACTTGGTTAGGTATTAGATCGAGTGTTATTGTAATACGTCACTGCCTTGATGGTTGGCAGTTGACTATTTTCTTTTTTGGATATTTTACAGTAGTCATTATATTAGGCAGTGTTTTGTCATGGAATGCCAAAGATGAAGATTGTTAGTTCCATTTTTATTGGCAATGTCCGTAATAAAACAAGTTCAATTGATTTGTAATAAGTCTTGAAGAACTTGGAGTAATTGGACTGGTATTTGGCAAAGCTGGAGTAATTTCTTTAGTGTTGCGTTCGTTGAAGCGTTCGAACGTGTAGTGTTAGTGTCACGTTCGTTGTTGAATTCGAATGAAATATTCCAGAGAGAAAATATTCGAGGTGCATTCGAGTAAGCGTTCGAACGAAATATTTCAGAGAGCAAACGTTTGTGGTGCGTTCGAGTAAGCGTTCGAACGAACCTTTCCAGAGAGCATGCGCTCGACACACGTTCAAGTGACGTTTGAACGCCAGTGCGTATCTGAGTTATTTTGGACGTGTTTTCAAGCCTTTTTACTATTGGAAATCCTAGACTTTGCCCTACATATGTAAACAAACATATAGCCACTTTCCCTGGGGTTGAAAATATATCGTCTTGAGCCTAAACACCTTCATATATTTTCAACCTTATTGTTCATCACCTTGAAGACTCTTTTGAATCTACTGTCTTCGTTTCCTTGGTGATTGAGATCTTTGATTTACCTTCAACACAACCAAACCTAATTTCCTAATCCTCCAGAGTTCTCAAGGAGGAAGATTGGTAGTCGGAGTTTCGGCGTGCTTGCAGAGTTGATCTGCTCAAAGACTTCAGAGGTTCTGAAGAAACTGTGGGGTACGAGCTCGAAGAGTTCTTCGAGTTCTTGCAGTCTATAGGTACTAGAGTCGGTGGAGTTGCCACCATATGCCTTTTACCATCACTGTAAGTTTTTCTCTTTATAGTGGATTTGGGCTGGTAGCCGAGATACCCGGAGTGGTTTTTTACCCGCATGAGTTTTCCACTTCGTTACCAAAATAACTGTATTGATTTTTTGTCATTATTTTATTTACTGTATTATTATTATTTTTATTTGTGTTGAATTATAAATGTTAGACTTAATGGTATTTGTGAATTTAATTAATCTATAGAAATAATATTTAGAACTTGTCTTAAAATATTGTGATATATTCCGCATAGGGTCAGAACCTTGGATAATTACGAACTTTCAATGTAGATACAATTTGAAAATACAAATTTAAATGACAAAAATGTCAAGTTATCGAGAAAGACTTTTCTTTTTTAATTTTAAGAAGAAAATAGGGTTAATAGTACAAATATATTTTTTAACCTCTTACCTATTTCAAGCTGGATTTTTTAAAACCTTATTTTTACGGACCTAACTACACCATTAAAGATGTGAGACAAACTTAATATTAAAGAATTTTATATTTATAATAAAACAATAAATCTAATGATGTAAGCAATTCATAGAATATACATGGAGAATATTTTGAATGCATAATCTTGGTTAAGATAAATAACAAGCCATACTGTTGACAAAGGAAATAATGTCACCCTAGAACGAAATCGCCCTAAGACGAAGGAAAGAACGAAGGAATGAAGGACGATAGAGCGAAGAGCGATGAAGAGTCGAGACAACCGAAGTAGCGGTTAGGACGAACATGCATGATGCAGTTACTTCCACAATCGCAACAGTTGGACGGTTTTCCCTCCACAACCAAGCAGCTGAGACGCACAGCCCAACGGTTGAAGGCACGATCCAGCAGCTGCAGGGAGATACTGGGATCGCCCAAGCGGTTTATAAGTTTCACTATAAAAGCTCAACCCACGATCAAATAGTTGAGACCTACAGCCCAACGGTTGAATGCACGATCCAGCAGCTGTAGGGAAATACTGGGACCGCCCAAGCAGTTTACAAGTTCCACTATAAAAGCTCACTCGGACAGAGAGAAAAGGACAATCAAATGAAGACTCAAACGAGCATTTTTTATATCTCTTAGATTCTATGACTTTTAGGACTGTAATTTGTGTGCTTGCGCCCCTTGGAGGCTTATTCACTTAATCAAACACCCCTTGCTGGGAATTTGTCTCAGGAGGTTTGAACCTTACATGTTTCTCTTTCTTCTTCGCGCACAAAAATCACGCAAAGATTTTTTGGCGACCACAGTGGGAGAATTAGTGTAAATAGTGGAGATACCTCCGAAAAGAAACGCTCAAACTGGCTCGAGCACGGAGGAAGGAGGACTAGAGCAAACCAACCAGTCCCACATTCCAGCCATAGTCGGCCATTTCGAGGGTCTTGCAGACGCTAGTCGATACGAACCTATGAGGGAGCTCGGCCCTAACGCGGTACGCGCGTTGTTCGGTGAATTCACGCATGATGTTGTCGAACAGGTTAGGCTTCAAAATGTGCATGTCATAGACAAATTCGTATCAACTAGCAACTCACATTACGAAAACATGGCCAAACATCTAAGCTCATTAAATGAATTAATGGCCAAATGTGTGAACGACGGGACAGCGCTGCCGTGGAACACGCCCCTCCCTGCACCAAGCAGTCAGGAAGCTGGCCCTAGTAATGTTTCTGCGCAAGGGACCAACATCCCTACGGTTCTCAGGGGAGGAATAAATCCTGGGGGCAATGGCCCACAATTAGGGCCAAATATGCACCAAGGGCCAAGCATGGCACAACATGAAGTGGTGTTGCCTCAAGGCATCCAAGCTTCTTTGGGGCAGAATCACGATTATGTCCCACTTTTGAGAGGACCGCAACCTCCACCCATAGCTGTGCCATTTAATGGCAATGATATATTAAGGGAACAAATGACCGAGATCCTTCAAGTCCAATTCGGTCTAGGCGTACGGCCAATTCGGCCAAGATATCAGAAGCCGTATCCTGATTGGATCGATGTGGCTTATCCGTGGCCTTGAAACTACAAGATACCGGATTTTTCCCTATTTACGGGGTCTGGGGAGGTTTCTACCATGGAACACATAGGGCGATTTACCCTTTAGTGTGGGGAAGTCAATGATTTCCACAAATTGAGGTTATTTCACGGCTCATTATCAGGAGTAGCTTTCTCCTGGTATGTCAGTCTGTCGGCCAATTCAGTAAAAGTTGGCAGCAAATGGAACAATTGTTCCATGCGCAATTTTACAAGGCCGAATCTGAAGTAGCCTTGGCCGATTTGGCAAACCTAAGACAATTGCCAGGAGAGTGGGCCGAGACATTTTTACAGCGGTTTAAGGTAGCCCGAGGCCGATGTTACGTACCTCTGCCCGAAAAGGAATTTGTGAGAATCGCTCAAGGTTGCCTCAATCTCGATCTAAAAAAGAAATTTCAGGATCGCGAATTTTGGGACATTCCTCAACTCACCACTAGTGTGGTGCGTTATGAGCGTTTATTACGAGAAGATGAGCAAATAAAAAATTCGAGTAAATGGACGTATTACAGAAACATTGATTATGAGATGGGCGAAGTAGACATTGAATCGGCCAACTTATGTTTGGCCGAATTGGTTAAGGGGAAGCCTTACATTTGTAAGACGTGGGCGGAGCCCCAAGCCAATGAAAAGAACGATAAAAAGAGTATGAACTTCTCTTTTGATATTACTAAAGTGGATGCCATATTCGACCAGTTGTATAAAGATAAACAAATTAGTTTGAGCGATCGACATACATTGCCAACAGCCGAACAAATCGGTAGTAAAAAATATTGTAAGTGGCACAATGCATGGTCTCATACAACTAATAATTCGTTTTTTTCGAAATGTTTTACAGGATGCCATAGAATCTGGACGAATTACGTTCGAGAAAAAGATGGCAGTGGATAACAACCCTTTTCCAAAATCGGTGGAATTGAACATGATCAACCCAGACCTTGCCAAGATGAATCTGCCGAAGGTCAAATTAGTTCTAGACGAAGGACAGCACCATCATCGTCCAAGCGCTCTAGAGAGGATTAAGGCACCGTCAGAGCACGGAGAACGGCCGAATGTTTGTATTCGATGCAAGAACAATATAGAATGGATGAGAGAGTTAGAAGAGACTTGTGAAAGGCCCATGAAGAAAGAGTCAGCAGCATGGCAGCCACGGACTTTCGCCCCAAGATTCTATGGGGAAAATTCAAACTTCGTCCAAAACGTAAGAACGTTTAGGCCGAAAATTCATCGGCCCAATATATGGCATTCGTACCGAAGGCCACTGTCAGGACAGCGTCCAGGCAGGAATTATTTCCCCGTGGACGATATGACGAGGACGCAGCTAAGGCGACATCAAAGAAACTATGGCCGGATGATGCGCCAACAAGGCGAAGCAAAGGCCACCCCGGGCCGTAGCCCTCGCATAATGGAGAAATCAGAAGACATCAAAAAAGCAGTGATGAGCGTCGATGAACGCACCAAGTTTGACAGGCGAAAGTGGGATGAAACAGACGATGAAGAACCTCCTATCGTCATTCAGTTCGGTTGTATGCCACCGGTTGTGGCCAACCATTACTTGTTACCCGTGAAATTCAAGGGGGATAACAGCGGAGAAGCTGAAACAAGCGAAGACGTTTATGAGGGCAACGAAATCGAATTTGCAGCGCTCTCAATAACGGATAGAGAGACTTCGGATGAGGAAATGACTGACACAGAAGAAGAAATAGACATAAAAAAAGAAGCGAGAAAAAAAGGAATTTCACAAAATCGGCTTCTCAAAGAATTGTATGAGGCCGGCAATCCTGCAGTCGGGACGTTGGGAGAGGATTTGGGACGATATCCATTCCTCATTTTGTATGGGACACCTAAGGTAAAACAGACCATCACCAAAGCCGAAAAATGGAGACTGGCAGTCAATAACGTCTCTCAAGGTGCACCAGCCACGTTGTTACCATTTGGATGGGACATAGAAGAGAAATCGCCTCAAGCTAACAATGAGGGCGATCAAGCAATGGAGATAGGTCTGTCAGGGAAGGTGATATTCCAAAAGCCACCACCACAAATGACAAAGCATCTGCGGCCACTGTACGTGAAAGGAAAGGCTAATGGGATACCTATCACCAAAGTGTTGATTGATAATGGGGCGGCCATTAATGCAATACCAGTTAGGATGCTAGGACGCTTGGAAAAGTCAGAAGAAGACCTCCTCCCTACGGAAGTGGTTCTTACCGGCTTTAATGGAGGGGCGACGACGGCCAAATGGGTTATTCCTTTAGACTTGCAAGTGGGAAGTATTACGAAAACAGTAGTATTTTTTGTCATAGATGGGTCGACAACATACAATATGCTCTTAGGACGAGACTAGATACACGGCAGCCGATGCATCCCTTCGTCCCTTCATCAATGCCTATTTTTCTAGAACCAGAGGGACGAGGTAGATATAGTGCATGCCGACAGCAAGCCTTTCGCTGCGAGACAAACAATTCGGCCCAGTACTTCATGTACGAAGGGAATTATAGGCCGACTAGAGTTCTAAATGAAAGGGAAAACCCGACCATTGTGGCTCAAAATGACGAGCCATACCCCGCGGGACTACTGAATGATTTGTTCGCACAGACGAGACCAACCACAGTGGTTTTTGGAGAGCCAACGCACAACAATTTAAATGAAGAACAAGCAGAATGAAGAGCAAGTCGCCCTTGCGGCCTCCAAGGCCAGTTTAATGGCCTATGTAGCAGAATGAAAAAATTAGGCCGAAGCACAGGCCACGATTTTGGCTTTAAGAGGCAAACTGCTGGCGCATCAGATGGAAGACAAGATAAGAGAACTATATGGAGTGGACTGCTTGATAGAAGGAGGTGAATCGATGGAAGAAGAAAAATACGCCCTGAATGGACGACGAAAGTCAAATATATCAAGAGGACAAGATGCATTGGACAAGGTAAATCTGGGGAGCGAGCATGATATACGCATCACTTACGTCAGCAAGGAACTGGAGTCACAGGTACTCGAAAAGTTAATTTATTTTTGCTGCGAGAATACAAAGATTGTTTTGCATGTGACTACAATAAGATGTCTGGTTTAGATAGGACGTTGGTGGAGCATATGTTACCAATCATGCCAAGCCATAGGCCTCATAAGCAACAGCCCTGGAGGTTTGCGCCCAATGTCATGCCTGATATTAAGAAAGAAGTTGAACGCCTTTTAATGGCGAAGTTCATTAGGACAACCAGATATGTGGAATGGTTGTCAAATATCGTTCCAGTCAAGAAAAAGAATGGAAAAATAAGGATCTGTATAGACTTCAGAAATTTAAACTTAGCGACACCAAAAGATCAATACTCAATGCCGACAGTAGATTCCCTAGTGGACTCCACGGCAGGGTACCAAGTCTGCACTTTTATGGATGGGTATGCAGGTTATAATTAGATTTACATCGCTAAAACGATATACACAAGACAACCTTTAGGTGTCCAGGCTCTCTAGGGTGTTATGAATAGGTAGTGATGCCGTTCGGCCTGAAAAACGCTGGTGCCACTTATCAGCGGGCCATGAATTTGATCTTTCATGACATGATCGGCGAATCCGTAAAAGTCTATGTGGATGATATAGTGGTGAAATCTTTGACCATGGAAAAATATTTTGGCCATTTAACAACGGCCTTTGAGCGAATGAGAAGGTTTTAACTAAAATTGAATCTGCCAAATGTGCTTTCGGGGTGTGCGCAGGAAATTTCCTAGGTTTTCTAGTGCACCAACGGGGAATCGAGATTGACACTAATAAAACTCGGTCAATCACCGAAGCTATACCACCCAGAAATAAGAAAGAGTTATAGAGGTTCTTAGGGTAAATTAACTTTTAAACGATTTATTTCTTATTGTGCAGGGAAAACAAAAGTGTTATCCTCTTTATTAAGGTTAAAGGACAATGACGAATTCGTCTGGACCGAAGAACATCAACAAGCTTTTGACAGCCTGAAGAAATACTTGTCACAGCCACCAGTGATGGTGCCTCCAGTGCCAGGAAGGCCAATGAAATTGTACATATCGGCCGAAGAACAATCCATAGCTGGGATGATCGCGCAAGATAATGACATGAACGTTGAGAGAGCCATTTATTATATCAGCAGACAATTGCTGAATTATGAATGTAATTATTCTCCAATGGAGAAATTATGTTTGGCTCTATATTTCACATGTACTAAATTACGAGCCTACCTTAGGCCGAACATAGTGTATTTGATCACAAAAATTAATATAATAAAGTACATGTTTTCTCGTTCTATCTTGCATCAAAGAGTTGGGTTTTGGTCACTGTCGCTTTCTGAATTCGATATACGGCATGAGCCCCAAAGATCCGTCAAAAATCAAGCCTTGGCCGATTTCTTGGCCGATCACCCATGTTTGAGCACTATTAGAGAAATAGAAATGGATCTGGACGAATGCAGTCTGAAACCATGGACGATGTATTTCGATGGATCCAGCACAATGAAAGGAGTTGGAATAGGTATTGTCCTAATCAGCCCATTGGGGGAATCATTTCGGTTCTTAATCAAGTTGAACGAATATTGCATTAATAACCAGGCCGAATACGAAGCCTTGATACTTGGGTTGGAGATTCTCCTCAACATAGGAGTAACCCATTTATCCATTAAAAGATATTCGCAACTAGTAATCCAACAAGTGATAGGAACCTTTAAATGCCAAAGCCCATCAGTCATTGCATTATTGGATGTGGCCAAAGAATTGGTAGAGCGATTTGATCATGCAGAGCTGGAACACGTTCCAAGAGCAAAAAATGAGTTGGCCAATAGTTTAGCTCAAGCAGCTTCCGGGTACAAGCAAGCAAACATAGATGGCATATATAGAAGCGACGAGGTGAAGCCGGTCCTGATGCGACGAAAGGAAGAGAGAAATGTCGCGACCGTTGAAATCGAAAAGGAGGACGATTGGAGAAGTGAGATCAAGATGTTTTTAAAACAGCCCGAATGAGGGAATGACCGAAGGCTAAAACTTAAAGCCCTGAACTACGTAGTCTCAGGAGATGTACCATATAAAAAAATGACAAGATAGATTTTGATTGAGATGTGTAGGGCCATCTGAATCCAAAACTATCATGGCCGAAGTACATGAAGATGTTTGTGGGGCTCACCAAGCAGGAATAAAGATGAGATGGTTGATTATTCGAAGCAGCTATTATTGGCCAAAGATGGGAGAATCATGCAGCTCGTATGCCAAAAGATGCATTGCTTGTCAGAAGCACTGGCCTATTCAAAGGGCACCAGCAACCGAGATGATCCCGGTCATTAAACTGTGGCCGTTTATGGGATGGGCGATAGACTTGATAGGGAAGATTTACCCAGCATCAAGCAAAAGGCATACTTTCATCATTGTTGCTACCGATTTCTTTACCAAATGGGTGGAAGCTATCCCAGTTATGGAAATCTCCCAAGAACAAATCATCAAGTTCATAAAAGAACATATAATTCACTGGTTTGGTATACCACAAACAATAGTGGTAGACCATGGTACCTCATTAAACGGTGGGAAGGTGAAAGATTTACTGGCCGAATATGGAATCTGATTGGTGAACACTACCCCCTATTATCCTCAGTCAAACGGTCAAGCAAAATCATCCAATAAGACCCTTAAAGGGTTGATTCTGAAGATGGTGACAGACAACGCTAGACGATGGGACGAATATTTGAGTCAGGCTCTATGGGCCTATAGGACGTCACCGCGAACAAGTACTTCAGTGACGCCGTTTCAGTTAGTGTATGGTCACGAGGTTGTGCTTCCCGTATAAATGAATATCGAGTCCACCAGGGTAATGTTACAAAGAAAGTTGATAAAGGAGGACTACAACGAGGCAATGATCCAGAATTTATTGGAATTGAACGATATCAGATGCGATGTGCTAAATCGTCTAGAAGCACAAAAGAAAAAAATAGCCAAGGAATATAATCTCAGAGTAATGGCTAAATCGTTCAGGGTGGGCGAATTAGTGTGGAAAACTATATTGCCACTTGGTTCTAAAGACCCGGTGTATGGCAAATGGTCGCCCAACTGGGAAGGCTCATTCATGGTAAAAAATATGTTACCAAACGGAGCCTACCATTTGCAGGACATGAACGGAAGAGGGCATGAAAGAGCGATAAATGGCAAGTACTTAAAGAAATATGTGCCTTCTTTGTGGGAACATGAAAATATACAAAATACACTAGAACAATAATGTATTTTTATTAAGTACGGACGAAAATGTCCTAAAAATACAAGAAATAGACGATATAACGTCTTACAAAAATCATTAATTTTGTCCCGAAGAACGCCGAAAACCCCCGGGCAGCTCCTTAATGGCCGAAAGCGCCTCTCTCCTCAGACGCCATTCGTCTTGAATCTCCAAACCCACTGCATCCAAATCGGCCAAGCTTTTCTCAAAATTTATACGGGCCAGACCTTCATACTCTGCCATAGACTCATCCATCTCCGTTACTTGGGTAGCAATGGTCCTCCTCTTAACATCTTTTCTCATACGGCTTTCCTCGACAAGACGCTGAATCTCTTGTAGCTTTCGCTCCAGGTCCAGAAAGACCGATTCTTCGGTCATCATTTCTTTTGTAGTGTCCCTCAGGGCCTGATGAAGGGCGTCGAGAGAGCCACAGAGCGTTTCTTTCCTCATTACAGAGGAGCGAAGCCTAATCCTCTGGCTGTGCATATTGCATTTCTTGAAGGAAAAGCCGATCGTCAACCGATATGGGCAAGGCATGAAGGGCCAATATTCGGTTTAATTCGGAGGAGCTTTTGTCCAAATGAAGGATGTTTTCTGGCCGAGCAGCTTGACTAACCTCCAATGCAATAAAGGAAGCGTAATGATCAAGAACCTCCTGGAGGCCCTCCAGGTCTGTACTGGTGTTGACCAAAGGCGAATGAGGCCGAAAAGAAGCAGAAGACAATCGACCAAAATGGTCCAAAATGTTCTAGACCGATTGCAGCAATGGGTCGCATACCTGCACACGAAGAAGGAATTAGGAAATTTAACTAAGGCCATGAGCTAAAGGAAAGAGGGGAAAGACTTACCACCCCAGAACCAGAACTGGAAGGCCGGTCCACCAATGCCTCAAATGCCTCAGCTTGTGGCTGCATTAGTTCCTGCTGAGATGAAGGATTTGAGGATGATGGGTGCTGGGGGACAAGGGCCAGCGGCCATGCGGTTTGAGGAGAAGAAGGCCGAACATGAGAACTTTGTAACAAGATGGGAGACTCAGCCCGATGGGGTGATAATTGTTCAGAAGCGGCTAACACTGGGACCGTCAGAACAGGAGCTGCGAGAGAAGCAATCATGAAAGCCGGAGAAGACGGCTGTTCAGGTATAAAAGACTCCACTCGAGAAGGAGAGGCCAAAGTCTGATGCGCAGAAGTACTTGGAGATACCACTTCTGGCGTTGGGTGCTGCGGCGTAGTAGTAGGCCGAGCATCTGCAAGAGAATCAGAGTCAGACGAATCAGAAATGTAAATGACCTCATTTTCTTCGTAAATGCGATGAAGTACGTCGTCTTTGTACGTAGACCGAGCTTCCTCTAACAACTCCAATTCGGCCAAATTATAAAGGCCGTTCACGTCCCTATAACCCCCTCGAAGCCCTGAGGCAGCCATTCTGCGTACCAATGGATAAAGTTGCTTGAGGTGGTGCCAAAGAGACCCAGTCGGCCAAATAGGCTCTGGAACTTCAGCCTCATCATCCGGATCCTGTACAAATGGTACAGAACCGTCTGAAGAGAAGCGCTCAAATAGAGGATGGTCTCTTGGAATTTCCTCGAATCTTGGACGCGAAGAGCCAAATTCAATATATGGCTTCATACCTTGGGGATCAGCTCCGACTGCACCACCCTCTTCTGGCAATTGCTCCATGATGGGACCTTTGGTCGCCTCATCCGCATCAAACTGAACGACCATCATTTCTGTAGGTCCCACCTCATCGCCTCCACCTATAGGATCTTCGACCCTCGGAGTTCGCGCCATTTCGGGCATGGCGGAGGGCGGCTCAATCTTAAGCAACTGCACAAAATACACAATTATGATTTCAGAGTGCATCAAATTCATCTACAAAAGAAGATGGGTCTCAAACTCGTACCTTCGAGTGACGGACAAGCGGCACGTCTGAATCAGAGCTACGACTGGGAGAAGGTTGTCTCATTTTAGCAAGCTTTATTTTCTTGGGCTTGGACGCCTCAGTTGCCTACTTCGACCCCGTAGGCTCAGGGGACTTGGGGGATAAAGGAATGGCAGAAAAAACTCTCATGGAAGGCAAGGAGAAAAATCCTTCACGGGCAGGTGGCCAGAAACGATCAAAAGAGGAATGAACAGATGTGCAAAGAGCAAAAGGAGCGATAACAAAAGAAGAGATCAAAGAACGAGTTTCCGCCAAGGAATCCTCGACTTCAGAGACTGAAAAGACCTTAAAATGGTCTGACAAAGTAGAGTGTGTGTGAAAGAAAGAAAGAGGCCACCCTTGAACGAGGCCAAATTGACGAGCAACGAAGTTGGATGAGTACACCTCTACTCCGGCCTTGCCATTGGCCCCAGTCATGATGTCATGAATTAGGTCGCGGCGACATAAAAACCTGCGCCATATGCGAAGACCTGATTCGTCCTCTTTCGAAAGAGGGAGGTCATGGACGAAGGATGGGTTATCCGACACAGAAAAAGGGAAAAAAGAAGAAACCCGAGGAAAAGTGTAGAAATACTCAAAAATAGCGCGAGGGGAAAAAGAAGATGGCCGAAGTTGAGAAAGAAGAAGACCGGCATAAGAATAGGGGTGAGTTGAATCAATTGTGTCGAAGACAGGGAAATAGGCTCTCAACCAGAGTTGAAAGAGCCACAGGGGACCGGAGGCAATGAGAGATGCCTGTGGGGACACAGGAGCTGGGGGACGCATGCTGTCCCGGGCTCGCGGCCCGGTCGGGAGTACGGAGTAGCCACGGCGGACTAAACCGGAGAATAATGGAGTCGCCACCCAGTGTGAACCGGGAAAATGTGATTTAAGGCCGCACTCACCCCTCGCAAGGGAAGACCTCAAACCGTTGGGTTCGGAATGTTCCCTTACTTATGTCACTTGTAATGAAAGGATTTATGTAAGAATTTAATCAAGTTTAAGTAACATTTATTTCCAAGAGTATCATGCTTCTAAATTCACATACATACATCAACAAGTTCATCACAACATGCAACATCTCATGGTAATCTCATGAACATTTCTCAATCATATGATATGGAAAACTAAGAACAACCTAATCATGCTTGAATACTATCTCATGAACATATTAACCAAATAACATGCTAACAGCCTAATCATGCTTGAATATCATCCCAAGAACACATAGAATGGATAAATGCAAGATTACAAATAATATGATTGGCTACATAATACAAGAAAAATCAACCAAGAGGCAATTATGCATGAATATGATAAGACATACTCAGTTCAGTGGGTGCGCGTTCGTGTAGCGTTCGTAAATGCGTTCGAACGGTAAACAGAAGGTTCGCGTTCGTGTGGCATTTGATAACGCGTTCGAACGGTACCAGACCTGATGATACAAAATGCATGCACGTTCGAGTAGCGTTCGTAAAACGGGTTCGAATGGTAAACAGAAGGGTCGCATTCGTATAGCGTTCGAGAACGCGTTCGAACGGAACCAGACCTGATGCATGATAAGACCAAGAAAGTGCGTGTGCGTTCGCATAGCGTTTGTAAAACGCGTTCGAACAGGAAACAGAAGGTTCGCGTTCGTATAGCGTTCGAGGACGCGTTCGAACGGAAACAGACCTGATGCATGCAACACAAAGAATAAAGACAATAACGTCAAGCTTAGTTTGCTCGATTGAACGTATCTTGCATTCAACCGAACACACATCAACCGGAGCGGCAAAGCATCGTGGTAAATGGCTTTAACCCCTCCCAATAAGGGATCTTTCATTGCACTTACTAAGCCCATGCGCTTGATTGAATCATGCATACAGAGAACTAAAAACAATAATATCAAACTTAGTATGCTCGATTGAACGTATCTTGCATTCAACCGAACACACACATCAACCGCGCGCGGCAAAGCATCGTGGTAAGGACTTTAACCCCTCCCAATAAGGGATCTTTCATTGCACTTACTAAAACCATGTGCTTGATTGAATCATGCATAAATAAGCAACATGCAGAATTCAAATAATGAAAAAATAAATAAACCGAAGCAACATAAAACAAAAGAATGTGTCGTTTACTCAAGTGGTACGTGGAGTTGTATCCCGAGTACAGATCATACTACCGTCCATTCGGAATCGGCTATGAAATTTATGTCCGGGTTTCCATCCTATATACCACAAGAGACGACACTTTTCCATTCATCCAATACCCACAACACACATCATACACAAACAAGATTCAACAAATAATTAAAATAAAATCAAGATAAATAACAAAAATCAAATAAAGATGAGTGTGAAAAGTACCCTCAGGTCTAACCTTTTAAATCACCTATCGGATGTACGGCACACGATCGTCGGAAGGGTGGATGCTCCGCAACTCTTCCGGTTCACTGGTTCACTGCTCTCGTTCGTTGTCTCACTGCTTGGAGTCGTCGTTCTCCGTCTTTTGCTGCTGCTTTTGACTCCGATTTGCTCCTGTTTTCCTGCTGTTTGGTCTCCGTTTCAAGTCTATTAGTGGACTGTTTTTGCATTTTTTTAGGGGGGT
>SKCR01023555.1:0-44064 GCA_019454045.1 Zanthoxylum bungeanum
CACGGGAAGTGAAGGACGCGAAGCATGAGCATGATCTAAAACTGGACATGGCCAAAGCTTATGTATGTGACTACTGCAAAATGAGAGGGAGGTTCTGGGCATTCTCTTGTGATGTTTGTAACTATGACCTTCATCCTACATGTGTGGAAGGAATAAACCTCAACTTGTAAAAGGCAACAGCCTGAAACTTGGCTAGAAATTATGCCCCCATAATAATATTATATTATTGTATATCCATGATCTTATTATGCAAAGCGCCACCAAAATTTCAGCAGGAACAATTCCTAGCTAGCTATGCATATGCCACTTATAACTGCTGATGTTTAATTTGAGGCTTTATTATAGATTTATAGTTAGTTAAGTCAATGAGGATAATTAATTAAAAATAAAATAAAAGTGGGAAAGTTTTGGAAAATGGTAAAAGAGGTTGGAGGTCAGTGACCTAATTAACACGACAGCCCGCCAAAGGAGGAGTGTCTCAAATCTCAAATGGGAAGCTAATTATAACAGAAGAGAGAGATCGAAATAAAAGAATATATGGAGAGATTTTTGAGGGTCATATATGTTTGAAAAAATCAAATTAGCTAATTCAAGGGGGGTTATTTTTTTCCTCTTGGTGTTGGCAGTTTAAATAAATAGATAAAACAAAGGCATGCATTAAGCAGATAGATAGAATTGTTCTTCTTGTCTCTCTTTGGCCTCTTGAGAGAAAGACGAGAAGAGGATACATTTTGTTGTATAAATTAAAAATATTTGTAATTTGTATTAAAGAGGTGGTGTATTTTGTTGGGGGAGTAGAGATGTGGATGCCAAGAAATAGTGCAGGTGAGAAGAAGGAAGCAAAGGGTTATGGATTGGTGGCAGCTGCAATAGACAGAGATAAAAGCAGCCAAAATGCTATCAAATGGGCAATTGATAACATCTTGACAAAGGGCCAAACACTTATTCTCATCCATGTCAAACTCAGATTAGCTTCTCTTTCTCCCTCTCCCTCTCTTCCTAGTAAGTCTTGAATCATTATTTCTTTTTGAATTAATTAGTCTCCTTGCATTAAATAAAAATTTGATATCTATCTCTTGGTGCAGGGATGAACCAAATTTGTGATCTAAGTGGTGATAGTTCATTAGTATGTAAAGATCCTGATCCCCAGACAAAGGAACTCTTCCTGCCTTTCCGTTGCTTTTGTACCCGTAAAGATGTTAGTTTTGTTTCTTCAAAATCCTCTCATATATCTCGTTTTACATCTTATTCTGACTTGCAAATTTGACACAGATACAATGCAAAGATGTGGTGTTAGAAGACACAGACGTGGCAAAAGCATTAATCGAATACGTTTCCCAGACAGCAATTGAGACTTTGATTGTTGGTGCCTCCAACAACAAAGGCTTCCTCAGGTATCAACTCCATATTACTCTTGCTTAAGCCACAAGTATTTCAGAAATGCTCTTGTACAATAACTAGATGTTCTGTAACTAAGATTGTCTCTCCAATTAAATTTTCTTAACTTCTAAAAGTTTGCTCACAGAAGATTTAAGACAACAGATATTCCTGGTAATGTATCAAAAGGGGCACCAGATTTTTGTTCAGTGTATGTAATATCAAAAGGGAAGATATCATCAATGCGATCAGCGTCACGTCCAGCCCCCGCTGTATCCCCTCTACGTAACCAACTCATTAATCAAGCCAACATTAAACCTCCTCAACCGGAGAGACCTGCTCCCCAGCCTCCTCCTCCAAGAGGTAAGATAAGATTTTTTTTTCATGCTATCACTCACTATAAGAGGTAAAAACAATTTCCAACATCAAATTGTAATACTCATTACCTGCAGCTCCAACTCCAATTGAAAGGCCACAAGTGGAGCCGCCACGTAAATCAACTGATGATGGAGAATACTTCAGGTAAGTTGCCATCTTAAATTATAGAATAGAAAGATGAAACAATCTAAAAATGAAAAGCTTAATTGTTTAATTAATTCAATCTATCACATCAATCATTTGCAGGTCACCTTTTACTAGGAAACAGTACAATGGTGAACAGTGCTATACACCTCAACATGATACAGATATATCATTTGTGAGCTCTGGAAGGCCAAGTATTGACCGCATATTCCCACTATTCTATGAAAACATTGATAATTCAGCAAACCGCACACCACCAAGGCTCTCAAATATTTCAGACATAGAAGGCAACTATAATTTTGAGTCAATGCAGATTGGACGAAGGTCAATAGATAATGGCTCCCCAAATGGATTCTCGTCAGCCTCAGGGGAATATGATAGACCATCTTCTGCATCTCAGGGATCGGTCAGCACTTTATATTTTTCATTAACAAAATGCAAGGTGAAGAATTTAGTTATTTGCAATTGATGATAATATCCTTTGGAATCACACAGGATGATGTGGAAGCTGAAATGAGGAGGCTAAGGCTGGAACTCAAACAAACAATGGAAATGTACAGTAATGCCTGTAAAGAAGCACTCACAGCAAAGCAAAAGGTATGAAAACTTTTGTTTCAAGTCTAATATCTTCAATATGTTCATCAGCATTCTTTTCAACACATGGACACGACTAAGGCTGATGCGATCTTTGTTTATTCCAGGCAGCAGAGCTCCAACGCTGGAAATTGGAAGAACAACAGAGATTGGAAAAGGCAAGACTGGCTGAGGAAGCTGCAATGGCTATTGCAGAAAAGGAGAAAGCCAAGTCAAGAGCAGCCATGGAAGCAGCTGAAGCAGCTCATAAAATTGCAGATCTAGAATCACAAAAAAGAATCAATGCAGAATTGAAAGCACTTAAAGAAGCGGAAGAGAAGAAAAAGGCACTTGATGCTTTGGCAAATTCAGATGTCAGGTATAGGAAGTATTCAATAGAGGAAATCGAAGCTGCAACCGAATTTTTCACAGACACTCGTAAGATTGGAGAAGGAGGTTATGGACCTGTATACAAATGTTACTTGGACCATACTCCTGTTGCTATTAAGGTCTTACGTCCCGATGCAGCTCAGGGAAGATCTCAGTTTCAGCAAGAGGTATGTATTAATTACTTGACAGCTAATATTTACTAGTCACATCTCAAGCTAATCTATATGTATATGTTTACTTCCAGGTTGAAGTACTGAGCTGCATAAGACACCCTAACATGGTTCTACTACTTGGAGCCTGTCCTGAGTATGGATGCTTGGTTTATGAGTTCATGGCCAATGGAAGCTTAGAAGATCGACTTATGAGGCGTGGACAGTCCCCACCTCTCTCTTGGCAACTTAGGTTCAAAATTGCAGCTGAAATTGGAACTGCATTGTTATTCCTTCACCAGACTAAACCCGAACCTCTTGTGCACCGTGACCTTAAACCAGCGAATATATTGCTCGATCGAAACTTTGTGAGCAAGATTAGTGATGTTGGGTTGGCAAGACTAGTCCCGCCATCAGTGGCTGATACTGTAACACAGTATCGAATGACTTCTACAGCTGGAACATTCTGTTATATTGATCCTGAGTATCAACAAACAGGCATGCTTGGTATCAAGTCTGATGTTTATTCACTTGGAATCATGTTTCTGCAGATATTAACAGCAAAACCACCAATGGGATTGACTCATCATGTAGAAAGGGCTATTGAGAACGGGACATTTCAAGAGATGCTTGATCCAACGGTACCTGATTGGCCAGTTGAAGATGCACTGTTATTTGCTAAACTTTCACTTAAGTGTGCAGAGTTAAGGCGCAAAGACAGACCTGATCTTGGCAAAGTTGTGTTACCAGAACTTAATAGATTGAGAGCACTTGCTGATGAAACTGTCAATCCACCCTTGTTTGTTGGTGGCCAATCTCCCAACCACAGCCAAATTTCCCTACACCTAGTAAGTTTCTATAGATTTAAATACCTTAAATTAATTATAACCTTAACGGTACCTCACTCCCCACTTTTAATTCTTTTTGCAGGATTCGATGACCAGTAGTCCTAATCTTCCACAGTCTGACGCTAGCTCAAGAAAACTTTCGATGCCATAGAACAATATTTATTTGATACAAAGTGAGAAGATAGTTCAAATTTTGTACATAAAATAAGTTGATGAGTTGTTTCATGAATAACAAAGTTAGGTCAAGTAGACAGGCTTTGCTGTCAAAACTTGTAGTTCATATCAAGATGGATTCTTCAGCTTACTCCATAATTAATTTTTTTCCTTCCACTTGCAAAATTAGGTCAACAAATTTTGTAATTGGCATCATATGCGACAAAAATGATGGTTATGCATGCATAGGAACTAGGAAGAGGGCAAGTAATTGAAGAACTTGTATTTGGCTACTCTTATTGCCTCCGGTTTATCCTTCACATTAATTATCTTAAAGAAAAAAATGAGATTATATTTATTTTAAAAAAAAAAAGAGTAAACTGATCTATACTTATAAAATGAAAATAAGTTGCGACAAAATTCATTATTGCAATTAAGGGTGGCAAAGGGCCGGGCCGGGCCGGGCTTTTGCAAGCCCGGCTCGAGCCCGGCCAACAAAAAAAAGCCCGGGCTCGGGCTTTTTTGGGCTCGAATTTAAAAAAAAATTTTAAAAATTAAAAATATATAAATATAAAATATATTTACACTATATACAAAGACAATTTATAAATAAATCACAAGTTTCATTGATAAATTAACAATTTAAATGCTAAAAATAAATAAAAATGATACAAACATATTAAAAATATATATATATATTTATGTTTTTTTTTTTTTTTTAAAATTTTGGCCCGGGCCGGGCCGGGCCCGGGCCCGAGTCGGGCTTTCATTTTAAGGCCCGGCCCGGGCTTTTTCCACCACGGGCCGGGCCAAAGCCCGCCGGGCCGGGCCGGGCCGCGGGCTAAACTGCCACCCTTAATTGCAATGGTAATTATATAAAACTTTCGGACTCGTTGTAAAATTTCTCCATGTTAAAATGTAATTGCAGGTAGATGTTATTGGTAGTATGTCCTAAATCCATTAAATCATGACTATAATAATTACTATATAATCTCACATTAAATAAAATAAAATGACACTTATTTATTATATGAGCACATTATCTTTATCTTTACTTAGATAACTTTTATAATAAAGTTATTAGAGTGACTTACATAAGAACCCAATGTAGTTTTGGTCTATTACATCCTATCACTCCTAAATATTTTTGGTCCTGAGGTTATCAATAAAAAAAGATATTGGTCATTAAGATAGACCATCATGATTTGGATAGACTAGCACGATGTTATTATTGCCTTCTTGTGAGATAGATGATCTCATAAGCTAATAGCATAGACCATATGGTAGGTATAATACGTGAACATTGTGTAACACCCCACCAGAGGTAAGATGCTACTGGTAGGACACATGATTAACCTATCTCCATAAGCCTCCAAATTTACAGAAAAACGGACATGATGTATCCTAAAACTGTACAACTTATATCGTAGTCCAGCATCAAACAGAACCTACAATATACATCAAATATATAAAAGGATCTCAGGTCCACACAAAACACATCAAACTCAAAACAACACTTAAAGGGCTCCGTGTCCACAACATCAATCAACACTCAAAGGCTTTGTGCCCACAACATCATAAGCAATCAAAACTTTTACTTAATAAATACAAACAACGTGCTCATCACGACAAATAACATACTAATCATAAATCCTAAACCTCTAAAACTTTTCTCAGGACATATGCGAGGGTGCACTGCAGCTTGGGTGATCCGCGTCTCGAGCATGACTTCCAAATCTGCTGTAGTTGACCAATTTGGAAGTCAACCTGCAAAACTAGCAAACTGGTTTGGTGAGTTATAAAACTCAGTAAGTAACCCTGCTAGTACTACAAACAGAACATACAAGTCAATGACATTAGAAGTTTTTCAGAATTATCAAGTTATTACGAGTTTAGAATTATTTGCCTTTTGTTATCCTTTATAATTTACCCATGTCAAATTTTCATATTTACATATCTATATATCTGCCAATCTAATAGCTAAACATCCAAATCATACAAAGCAAAACTCGAACACCATAAAGTACATCGAATCCCTTTCAATCACATGAAACATGCAGTTACATATTTATACTTTTATCTCCATAAACATCTTTGAAATATCATCAAATCGGTAAGTCAAATGAACTTCTTTAATTCGATAATCTTACGATAGTTTAACATTCATGACTTATCGCATTCACACATACCAGTTCAGAAACCATAGCTCACTTTTCTTTCATTCATACAAATCCAATTTTCAAAATTCTTGCTTAGATACATCCCCAGTACCTCAAGCTTACAAACTCAGTCAGTGTCTTTGCAATATATGTACATACGATAATGAACTTAGCAAACATACTTCCTAACATCTTATACTCACACCAGCTTTCCAGTCATTCATTCATTCTAGGACTGGGCATCGGATCGGATCGAGTCAGATCTGATCCGATTCGATCCAATAATATCGGATCGAATCGGATAAGGTTTGGCTCTCGAATCTGATCAAATCGTGTTTGGTTCGTTTGTCGAATTTCGGATCGAATCGGATAAATTTGATAACTATCGGGTCGAATCGTATTTTATCCAATTTGATAACAAATCCGAATCCGATAGAGAATCCGATTTGATAATGGATTCGAATCCGATTTGATAATAAATCCGATAGTAGATTCGATTTGATAACAAATCTGATCCTATAACGGATCCGATTCGAAAAAATGACTTGAAAATTTATAAATTCATAATAATTTTATTGAATCGGATCGGATAACTTTAAATTCAAATCAATTTTATCAAATCGGATCCGTTATAAAATCGAATCCACTATCAGATTCATTATCAAATCGGATATTTTATCGGATTCGGATCTGTTATCAAATCGATTTTATCCGATTCGTTAAGATATCAAATCGGATCGAATAAATCCGATTCGATTTGATAGTTATCGGATCAAATCTGATCCGATCCGATAAGGACTCAAAATCTGATCGAACCAAACAAATCAACTCTGATCAAATCAGATCAGATTTGGATTCGGTCCGATCCGATCCGAATCTGATAATGCTCACCCCTAATTCATTCTATGAAAACATACACAGTCCATACATATCACGAGTTATATCATATACACATATACACACAAACACATATACAAGCATCGTGTAACCGACAACAAAGTATACATAACAGCCAATACATCAAAGAGCACATAACCAAAAAATACATACATATGGCTGGCTTACACATACAATGCTCGTACGAGACTCATTATCTATTAGAATAAGTATGAGATGAATACCGTCCGAATAGATTCCTAACCAGCTCGACTACTACACCACGAAATCATCAACCGATTAAACATACACACATGCACAAATATCACGTGACACAAACTCATCACACGATTTCTCATACACAAGCATATGCATGACAAACATTGCTTCATCATCAGAATCTTCATACACATACGTATATACATCAAACATATGAATATACCCATTACTTCGAATTCTTATACCATAGCCTTTTACAGTCCTCACATTCTTTACTTATCGATCAAACATTCACTGCTCAGAATTATTATCTGAAATATTGATACAGTATCTTACCAAATATACATTTTCATTCATATATGTATCCTATCAATCACGTACTTCTATCACTCGGAAAAGGCTTAGCTTATACCAACGCAATCTCTATATAGCTAAATTGTATGCATTAGTCATTAACAAACTTATTCCAATGACGCACATCTACACGTGCTAATACAAATTCAGAAATCATAACTTGTTCTCTTTACTGATCTAATATACTTAAATTGTTCGTAGCTTATCATCACATACATATACAAATATGTGTACTAATGCTTATACATACACTTGTTCATTTACATATACATATACATACTATTACATATTCATACATTTACATACATCAATAGACATCAACCTCATACATTTACATACATCAATATACATCAACTTCATCAAATATTTCACTTCATATCATAGCATTACGGAAATCCATGCCCGTGGTAGTTGATTATCTTAATCATACGTAATCTCAAATTTTATTCTGAAGAATATCCCTTAACTACCCTCGTCTTATCCTAAACATTTCAATCATCTGTATGTGTGTCTATATATATATATATATAAACAAAAATCAACCATCCAAGTACTCATCACATAAGTTACTTACTTGGCTTCGCGGGCACTCTAGGTCCTAGTCAAATCTGCCAAAACAAATGGCAAAACGCCGTCAAAATCATGACTTACGGAGTTCTCGACTTAACTACGATAAAATTATGGATCTTTCCGGGACAACCAAATCAATTCGAATTTCAATGATTTGAGTTTCAATAATCTTAAAACACCATAACAAACTAATTCATGTGACTAATTAACTTAAATCTTTGGTTTACGCGTTATTAAAAAATATTCCGAAAAAGTTCTTGCAAATGCTATGGAAGGGTCCCAACCCTCTGAACCTACCCGGATTTATCTAAATATTATCGTATCATCATATATATCTCATATCTATAATTACAATAGAAAACACATCAATACACAGAAAACCCAATTTATCCAAAAACTTACATAACCTATAGGATCGATCCAATTGGTTATGTTTTCACTTGAATTCTTCCAAATACACATATTCAATATACTCATGCTTAAAAAATTCAATTCATATAATTACGCTACTCTACAAAGCTACTGGAAACATCCGAACATTAAACGATAAACTTAAAATTTGTGAGTTCTTACCAGAAGGTTTTACCGAGATTTTGAGGGCATAGACGGACTCCAAATGATCCCACAAACACACTGGAATCAACATAATTCTAATTGGAGCTATTGTTCACTTGTGGGTCACTGTTCACTAAAACTTCTCCTCTCGTTTTACGTGCAACCATGCACATAACAAAAAATCTGTCACCACCAACTTATAGTGCTCTCCGAGAGGTTTGATTTGGCAAGTGGCTTGGGCCGTGACACGAAACGATGAGACGGGATTGGGAAAATCTACCATGCACGTCTCTCTCTCTTCTGCTCGTCGTCGGTGATGATTTGGGGCTGTCGTTGGCCACCACAAGGTGCAGGGGTGGTCGGTGCACCCCTCTGCCGGTCGTTCCGGTCGATGATGGCCGGTAGACGGACGACGCAACCAGGCGTCGTTCAAGAGTTTTGGAGCTGGGGGGTTGAGTGAGAGAGATATGTGAGGTTATGTATTTTCTACAAGTACAAGAAACTATGGGTATTTATAGAGAAGTTTCCAAAATTTACGTTCAGACCCCCGTGAAATTATAATCAGGCCCTAGTCATGAGTCTTTTTCAGAAATATCCATTTTTGAAACCTTTGTGATACAAATTTCGAAAAGTATTCAACACGAAAGTTGGCCTCAGAAAAATGAGTCCAATGGTTTAATCAGAATTTATTTACTATTTTTATAGCCGAAATAAGAAACTTTTATGCGTATAATAATATAATCAGGAATCTCGTGACCGTTTCTCAAAATCATGCGTTTTCCAACGCGACGAAGCTTCATTTTAAAATATTCTGATCGATTTTTCAACACATAAAATCTTATTTTCGAATATCATCCAGTTCCAAATTCTAAACTTTAATTCAGAAATCTTCCATCACTGTTCCAAAAAACTTGGGATATGACACATTGTCTATAGAAGATTGTTGGTCATGAACATTGTCTATAGAAGATTCTTGGTGACAGTATATGAGCTAATCCCAAATCTTAAGATTTTCACTAATCTTATATAAGAATTATATAAATTTGACGCCACCTTAGTTGTCCTTTAAGAACTATCAATAGGAAAGTAATTGGATTACACGATAAATAATAAAATTTGTTATTGCAATGGTAATTATATAAGACTCTCGGGCACTAGTGGTTGTAAAATTTCCCTTTATGTTTAAACGCAATTGCATATAGACGTTGTAGGTAGTATGCCTTGAATCCATTAGATCAAGACTATAATAATTAATATGTAATCTTGTATTAAATAAAATAAAATGACATTTATTTATTATATGAGTATCTTGTTTTTATCTTTACTTAATAAAGTCATTAGAATGATTTACATAGGAACCAAATGGAGTTTTGGTTTATGAGATCCTATCATTTAGAAATGTTCATGATCTTGGGGTTATCAATATAAAGGTTATTGATGATCCGGATAGACTCGCATGATATTATTACCACCCTCTTATGGGGTAGTCGATCTTATAAGCTACTAACATGGACCATATGCTTAGTATAACACATGTGCACTTGTAGCAGTTAAGAGTTATACTGCACCTCAATGAGTTTCTATGTGGAGGTGTTTAATCTCATGTGTCTATGAAGACTCCTGGTAATGATATGTAAGCCAATCCTAAAATTTGAGGTTTCAACTAATCTTACGTAGAAGTTACATGACTTTGAATCTGACTTGAGTCGTTCTTTAAGGTCTATAAATAAGGGAGTGATTGGGTTACACAATAAACATATGAAGATTATGGAAGACACAATAGATGATCATCAAACATGGAATAAACATAGGTTTAGGGATTTTATTATTCCATTATGTAGTTGACATATATGATTATGAAAATCCATAACCATAGTGGGAGAATTTCAAGTAGGCAAATTTTTATGTTGCATTTCGTCGGGATTATGATCAATACTAAACCAATGAAAAATAGATTAGACACATTTCATACTTTAAGTCATTAGTGGAATACTATTTTGAGGGAATGATTATATCATACGTAAGTCATTTACGAAAAAGTTCTATTTTTTTCTTTCAGGGGTCATGATACAATGTTTGGTATCACTCATGATCATTAGAATATGACAGCCCTATAATGGTATTAATTAGAAGAGATATTATATGGATTTAATATGTCACGACAAATTTCATATTCCACTTGGGAACAGACCAATAAAGACCACACGTTATAAATATGTGAGTTTACAATTATATTATGTAAAAATGATGTAAAATATGTTTAACATATTTTGATAATCATTTTGGGATTTGTTGGCATGAGAAATGAAAAGATTCAGAGTTAAAGTCAGTTCGGAGTTCGCAAACTAATTTAGATAAAATGACTTACCATTTGAATAAAACGGCTAGCTGATTTGCCAAATTGATTTTAGCTAATAGGATAAATTGGTATGCAAGTTTCTGGCAAATGGTTTACAAATCGGCTTACCGTTATGACTAAGCTAGTTTAGTTTTGTTATTTAGAGACCATATAGGTCATATTTGTAACATGTTGTGATCTTTCTGGTATATTATATGATGTATTATGATTTGGATTTGGTGTGTGTAAAAACATTTGAAGTGTATGATCTAGCTTCATATGATATGGTTTGGATTCGATATGGACGGAATGAATTGCATGTAATTTGATGTGACTTAGTTTGATGTGACTCCATCTGATGTGATTTGCTATTTTACGAATGAGTTTGATATGAATTGAATGATTTTAAGTGACTTGATGTGATTTGAATTGGCATGTTTTGATCTGCTATAGTCCGATCTAATAGTGATCGGATATGTCTGAAACCTCCAGGATGTATGAGTTCTGATTTGATTATAATGATGTATTGATTTGATTTGATATGAATTGTCTGATCTGATCTGTTATATGTTGACTTGAATTTGATATGATATAATGTGGTTTGTTTCGACATGTAATGCGTGATTATTTGATAATACATAGGGTAATATGGCTCTTGGATATGGGTAGGATGATTTTCGTAGTGCTTTTAGCTTTGATTGATCATATATAAGGACATGAAAATTTCGAGGATGAAATTTTATAAGGAGGAGATAATGTAACACCGCGATTATCCCAACGCGACCCCCATAATTAGTTTTTACATATGCGACGTATTAAGTCTCATAACATCATGCATGAGTGTATTGATATTCATGAAATCATTTTTCGAAAACCTAATGAATTATTTGCAGTTTCGGTAAGCGATTAATTTTCTGTTGAGGACTTGATAACTTTTAGTTTTTTTGGCTATAACTTGAGCTACCATTATTTATTTTTAGTGATCTTTATATTGTTGGAAAAATCAGACAATGATCTAACAATTTACATATGTTTCAAATTCGGAACAAAACAAAGTCAAAAATATATTTTTCCTAGCTGGTACTTGCTCAATTTGGGAATGATCTATTGATTTTGTGCATGTGACTTAATTAATTTAATATTTCAATAACAAAAATCAACTCATTTGTTATATAAACAAGCACCATTCATCGTCTCTCTCACCTCATTACGATTTTTGGCATTCAACAACAACAATAAAAATTTCTTCTTTCTCACGCATTGGATGAATTTTAGAACTCGTTCAAGCTAGTTCTCAAGGTAGGTAAGTTTCTAATTCATTTTTTCTCTTTAATTTTGAAATCAAACATAAAATTTTCACTTTTATTTTATATGTTTTACACATATTTTGGTTATATCATTTTAAGGTATTTTAGAACAAAATGATTCGAATAAATTTGTTTTGATTGGATGCGATATGATACATTTTCCACCACGGTACTTGTATGATATTTTATGTATTTTAACCTTATATGGCGCTTGTTCTGGGGTCCAGACCATCTAAAAATGATTGACCCACTACCTCTATCAACATGGTCTCGTTCAGCTATTGTTCGGTCTTTACACGCGACCCAGGTAATGGATGTCTGATTAGTTTAAGGATTATATTTTTGAACACTTCTGATTCCCAAAATATTTATTTCTGCATAAGTTCGATTGTAAGGATTTTTATTGTGTGTTTCAAATTTTGATGACGTAGGAGTTAGTTATATGTGATTTAAAATGTGATTATCATATGTGATATAGGATTTGATTGTCTGTAAAAGGTATGTAATATGCTCTCTGAATCTGATAATGAAGGGATATATCTGTAAGGGATTCGTAATGTGTTTTCGATTTCTGATAACGAATAAATTTGTCTTTAAGAAATCTGAATTGCATTGTCTGTTTCCGATAATGAACGTATTCACCTAAAAGGAAGTGTATTATGATTTCTGAATCTAATAATAAATGAGATTGGCTTATAGTATCTGCATCCTGATTTCCATTTTTGAATATGGATGATATCGACTGTATATAAATTGTAATACGTTTTTTGCTTCTAATAATCAGTGCGACTTATTGTAAGAATCCAAATTATATTATGTCTCTTACAATGAATGTCATATGATTGTTTAAAAATTGCTTGTGTGATTTATGTTTCTATTGTGTGTGAATGGGACTGTGTTTGTGAGGTTCATGTGGATATGTGTGTGATATGTTGCTTTTGATGATTATGGTATGTTGTTAAAAAGAAGATTTGGAAGCCTGTATATGTCATGTTTCTGAGAGTGTAAATGTTTATATGTAATTTAGAGCTTGAACATTCTAAGAAGTTGCGTATAAGGTTTCTGATTCGTACCAGGTATGCTTCATTAATTCTGTTTTTAGGTCTCGAAAGAGTTTATGTTTAAAGAGTGTAGGATCAGTATGAGATCAAAAGTTTTCTGCAAACAACTACATAAATATAGACACATGTTTATATATGTACTATATTTGAAATTTATTCTTGTTTATTTGTGATATGTGTGGAGGCTTACTGAGTTTTATGACTCATATCACATCAGTTTGATAGTTTTGCAAGTTGGCAACCAGATCGGTCAACCATCAAATTTTGTATGCTTAAGCTTGAGTTGCACTCACTCATTCTAGTGTCTTGGGAAATGTAATTATATATAGGAGTTTATACCTCTGGTTTGTGTGTTGTATCGTGCAATGCACGTTGTTATTTATACGTAAATAAAAGTTTTGAATTATATTTGTGATTGTGGCATAAAACCAGTATGAATTGAGGATGAGATTTGATTTGACATGGGTTGGACCGGAGGTACCTTTTTGTTTACGATGTTCATTGTAGGTTGTTTTGATGTTGGACTATGTACTAGGTGTTAGGGTTGATGCTCTAACCGCCAATTTCTTATGTATTTTCCTGTAAATACTCTTGTATATATTTTATTAATGAATAAAATAAACAGTTTCTATAATATTAATTCTTTTATTATATGGTAAAGACGTAAATGACCATAGAGTGATTGGTTATGATACAATTGTAAAAGCGTCGCAACTGACATTGAGCAGTATCATAACAGTATCATTCTTTAACTGTTGCTGGTCAAGGTTTACAATTACTTGGTCAGTAAGTAAACCCGTTGAGACCGGTACGTGTCATATATTAGAATGATGGATTCTAATGGTTTCTCAATGAACCATGAGTGTCGGGAGACTCATATAGACACGTAGGTGTTTATATCGGATAAACACTGAACGACTCACTGAAGATTCTTAATAGATGGTACACCAACGTCAATAAGAATCTTCTCGAGTTGAGTGAGCATATTGATCCTTCAACTTGAGATACCATTGTGGATGTATGAGGTATCTTCCACACTTTGATGGTAGTCATGTCACCGATCTATTTAGATCATACCTCCGCTTGTTCGTTGGGTGTGGACTGATCCTCAGGATATCCTGTGCGTATCAAGATAGGATCTGTCAGTCATGTGTACAGAGCATAGGTATCCTTTATGGAATTAGCAATCTATTAAATCCATGGGCCCGTGGTACACTGTAGAAATCATTTCTAAGTGTTATTTAAGAGATTGCTAATAGAATCGTCGACGGGATTATACCTATAGAGATTTAACGTTTATATCTATATCTCTAGGATAATCCGGATACCTGTGACGAAATGATTATACGTATGCAGTGACCTCGACCTGTATGGTTTAGAGATTTTATCCGTGTTCGTCATAATTTACAGGTGGGTAGATTAGGACACGAAATTGGATTTCGTGACTGATATGCCTGAACCTAGAGAGTCTCACTAATGAGATATACTCGTAGGGCACTAGGGCAACTTTTATAAATAATACTGATTATTTATAAGTCGTTCAAAGGTTAAAGGAAGATACATGCGTTTGAGATCTTTCGGCCATTTATTAAATATCGAATTGTGATATTTGATATTTATTATTAATATATGTATTTTAATTATTTAATGTAAATATAATACATATATTTGAGATATTTGTATTTAATTATTTGATTATTTAAATGTTAAATAATTAAATTAATTAAATAATAAATATCTAGTTTACTTTAATAAAGTAAGCTAAATGGCTTATTTTGATTGGTTTTAATGGCCAATTTTGATTGGTTTTAAATGGCATGATTTAATTGGATAATTTATGATAAACATCAAATTGTTTGATGTTTTATTACCACAAATATTCATTAAATCATTTTCCTATTATTGAAAACACTTGGCCTATATTTTTTCTCCAATTTTCGGTCATGGTGACAAATATATAAAGCCTTATTTTTCTTTTTTGTTTTACAATACAAGAACCCTAAAAACATATACAAAAGAGGCTTTGAGAGAAAAATGAGAAAAAAACTTGGAAAATCAAGGAGTTTAGTAAGTTTTTCTTACTTTTTCCTACATGAAAATTGTTTCTATCATGCTAGGCTTCAATATGTGTAGCTTAGTTTCTTCTCTACTCTTTTTTTTTGGATATTTTTGATGTTTGGGAACTTGGATGAAAGATGTTAGCATGTATGAACTTAAAGAATGCTAATTAGGTGTGATTAAGTATTCTTTTCATTATTTGATAATGTTGTTGCCATTCTAGAGTTTCTTAGCCACTCATAAATGACCTAGAATTATTCTTGTGTTATTTCATGATGGTGAGACTTGTATGGTATGATGGGAATTGAATTAAAGTATTAAATTTAATTAATTTGGTGTTAATTTTGTTAATTTATGAAATTATAAAATTAGGGTTCTTAACCCTCACCAAATTTTGGGCTTTTCATATATGTGATAAGATTTGATGTATATATGATGTATATTAAATTTTGGAATTTTTGGATTTGATCTTGATATGTTTTGAACAAAAAGGACCAAATTATAAATTCTTGAAAATATGGGGACCATTCGATAATTACTAGAAAATCTGTTTTCTTGAGTTGCAAAATATATTTTCATGTATAAGACATGTATAAATCATTTTTGGATTGATTTGGAATCAATTAGAATTGTATTTGACAATTTCGGACTATAATGATAAAAATACAAAGTTTTGGGGCTAAATGGTAATTACTGAAAAATCTGATTTTTGGGTAAAAATTTCAGTTTTTAAGTATTGAGTAATTAGATTATTTTAATTACACAAGAAAAATTACTGAAATTGGAAAATTTTGAATTTCCAAGTTCCGCTGCGTTTACCCGAATTGCCACCCAAAACCCCACACTAAGTTGTCCAAGTTTAGGCTGTATCATGTCCGTTTTTCATTAGGGTTGAGGCTCAGAGATATGGATTATTCATGCCTCATGTCGGTAATGTCCTGCCTCTGACGGGATGTTACAATTTCCTTTCTCTTCACTTCTTCACCACTCAACGCCATGGCTTATTAAGGGAAGCAAATTTTCTTGCTCAATCTTATTATTTCCAAATCCATCATTTTGTTCATCGAATGCCCTAGAGAAGTACTTGAGTCCTAATCTTGCAAAGTGTCAAAGAAATAAACTTCATCTCTAACCCTCTCTCTTGGCAGAATATTGGAAGCTTTTGGGGTCCCTGTATTTTCGACCCTATAAGGTAATAATCTTCACTTCTTTACTTCTTTTGATTTGTTATTTTAGCTATTGTGCTTGGATTTGTGAGTTAAGTTTTATTTTGCTAAGTTCTTATATGGGTGTGTTTTGGTTGTGTTAGATATGCATGGGTAATTAAAAATTATTGGTTCTAAGGGTTCTAGAAAGATGTTCTTTGTCATAATATGTAGATATTGTGGTTGGTTGAAGAAAAAATGTTGGAGTTTGAGTGGTGATATGTTCGACCAAGGGGGAAGTTTAGAGGATTTTGTGAAAAAATTGAAGTGCTTGATAATTGTGATGTTAGGAAGATGGGTCATAAGATTATGTGCTATATTAATGGAATTTGGAATGTATATTGTTAAATTTAAAGCTTGGTAGAGAATGTATTTTTGGTGGGGGGTTTCAGCCAATGAGGTTTTTGGTGTAAGATCTTTTGTTTAAGAGGGATGGTCATGTATGAGTCTTGATGTTTCTAGTTTTAGCCATGAATTCTATAAGTGTAGAATTAATGATCTACGGTAAGCGAGTGTGCGAATTTATCTCCAATAATAAATATATTCTTAGGTTGTAGCTCGAAGATTTAGCTTAGCTAAGTATAGTTAATTAAGGAATTTATTTGTTAAACAATCTTGCTAAGCCAATTTCACATGAATAACTTTTGTTTAAACAAAAAATTGTAAAAATAAATCTCATTCTTTTTTATCCATCTGTAAATTATCAACATGACCAGCCGTCTGCCACCCAGTAACTTTGGCAACCCACGACACTGAGTAGATACCTTGTTTTATGATTCCGCTACTTATGTTTTAAAAGGAATTTATGTTTTGGAACTTTTGACTTGACTGAGAAATATTTGATACTGCTTATGCATTATTATGATATGTTTCTTTCTCGATGCTTGCATCATATTTATTTATTTTATGGTTTTCTTTATGTTTCGCAGAGCCAATTGTATAGGGTCTTGTCCATCATAAATGAACTGACATGTCATCTTTTTTTTCGATAAGGTCTTGTTTCGTTTATCGTCTAGTCTTTGCGTGCGACATGGGAGATGGGCGCTTGTTTTGTTTTTTATTATGTTATCTAAGAGAAAGTTATGGATTATGATTTCAAAAATTTAATTTAACATGGCTTTTATAGATGTTGAGATTTATTTAATTTTGGTATTTGCTCACTGATCTTCTTGAGACTCATCCTCCATCAGTTTCCTTAGTTGTTTTGTTAGACTCCCTAAATATTTTGTTGAAGCCCATAATCTTTTGGTCGAAGATTGAGTTTTTGATGCTAGATATGTGTGTATTGCAAGTCACCTCGGGGACTTTTGTTTTTGATAATGTCTATATGTATAATTTGGGATTTGTTTATTGTGTATTTATATTATGTTATTTGATGGTTGTGTACATTTGGTTACGTGATTATAATGAATTATATTTATGGGCACGAAGCCCTTTCATTTTGCATTTTGCATTTTGCATTTTGGAGACGTTGCATATAAATATCATGCATTATAGGTGCAATTTGAAAAGTTAGTTAATTTGGTAAGGCTTAAGGAGGTTGGTTGGTCTGTCCTCTTGTCGGTAACATTCTCAATATCTCGGGGTGTTACAAAAATACTTGAATTGCAATTTATTGTTAGTGATCTAAAAATCGCTCAAATTGAATGTTTAAAGCATTTCAGGTTGGTGCTGTTATTTCCAAATTACCAAAGTTTTGGAATGGATATAAGAAAAAGGCTTAAACATGATGGCAAAAAGCATACTACAGAATCCATCATGCGTCATCTTCGCACAGAGGAAAACTCTCGATTTCGAGAGAAGAAAAATGATCAAGAAGCAGAAAAGACAAACATGATTGCGAGGGAATCCTCCAAAAATCAAAAGACTAACAAAAGAGAAAAAAAAATGGTCTTAATAAAGGTCAAGCTGGGGATTCTTAAAAGCCTAAGGATGAGCACTTTTACTGTAAGAAACCTGTTTATTTTCGCATTGAGTGTAGGATTCAGATTAAAGATGAGAAAATAAAAATAATCTCAAATCAATATGACTAAAGAAAAAAATCTTATGGTTGATGAAACCAATTTTGTTAGAATTGAATATGGTTGGTGGCTGGATACTGGTATAAGAAACGGTTTTCCTCGCGCAACGAAAATGCCTTAAGTTCCGGGAATGACCTTGAAAATTTTTCTGCCCTCTCTCTTATGAAAGCCGAATCCGACCAGCTCTTTAGTTACTTGATTTGCTCCTATTTTAAATATGTTTCCCAGATATCCCTTACAAGGATCTACCACTAGATTTTCCACGATATAACTCGTTACCAACAAATCGAAATATGGACTTCACTCACAAATTTTATTCTCTAAACTCTTTAGAGAAGATTATTGTCAAATTTTTTTTATTTCTTTTCTTTCGACACTTGAAAGAATTATAAATAAAAATCAATTACTTGAGAGATGTCTTTCTTCATTTTCTTTAAAACATGGAAAGAAAAATGAAGAAGATGAACTAGCTGATGAAGAACAATCAATGAATGCAATAAATTTATTGAAACCAGATACTTATAAATACAATACAAATCAAACCATAAACTCAAATAACAAGTGAACAAAATCAATGACAAAACTTACAGTGCAAGTAAACGAAATCAACAATTACACTGATTAAAACAAGATTGAGGCTAGCGTATGAGGCTATGTCCTATAGCAGAATTTCGCCCCTACTCTTGTGCTTGTAGTTCTTCAGACATCTGCCACCAGGATTGAACAATCTGATGATCGAAGATTCTGCACTGAAAATCTGATCCCTGTCGAACTTACTCGGTGTTCGTTTTCAATGATCAACAAGTTTGTATGTAGAGAATTTTATCAAATTCGAATTCTAAGTGTTTTTTTTTGCATCTTCAAGTGCCTTCTCTGTTTTTATATATGAAGAATGAAAAGAGGGTGGTTTTTCCCAACGTTTTTCAAATTCAGTTAAAATATGAAGGGGTATGTTGATCAGACATAACCCTTCTATTTTAAATGAAAATTAAACTCCAAAAACATTTTTCCAAAAAGAAGACATTTATTCAATGTCACAAGAGCCCAAGAGCCCCAAGGCCCAAGGCCCATATTTGAATAATTAATATATATTAAATATATTAATTGTCATGCCAACCACACATCAATCAAGCCCAAGCCCAAGCCCAAGCCCACTTGTTTTTTCCAATTTGATATAGATGTTTAAAGAGCATTTATAAACTCTTCACTTTCCATAAAAATTTCCAATGTGGGACTACCTTTTATTCCCCCTACTTGCTATACAAACTCCTACAATACCCCACGTTTGTATAGCAAATAGTGGCGATACTGTACATAGCATGATCCGGAGAAAACTTAAAATCGATGCACATCAGGAGATGTGTTTTTTGGACTTGAACCTTCCATAGTAAATACTTATTGGATTTAGCGATGAGTCAGTGTGTATAGGAGACATTGAACTGTTCATCATATTTCATAAATCAAGACAATAAGTATCACACATATCGAATTTTGACACCTTTCAATTCATACGGTTGTGTTCATTTTGGTCCTGAACAATCCTGGATTCATAGAAGCTTTAGAGAATTTAGCTATATCATTCTCATAAATGCGACCCCACATTACTCCTATATAGGTGACACAACGATTATAAGTATCATGCAACACTAATTTTGTTTCTTCAGTTAGTGTCATTAAGAATGATTAATCATTCATCCTTATCATCATAGATAGCATAATTTTTCTTATCATAGGAATGAGCAGTTTGTTATGCTCTACTACTTGAGTTTCACCCAACTAGTTTTCCACATTGAACCTAGAATTGAATTACCAATTTTCTAGCTTGGGTTTCCGCTAAGTTACTTCTCATTGTATTGGCTTTAAGCCCATTCCCCTTGATAAATATAACACTTGTTCCTTTGGTATACCATTTGTTAATTAATCTGCAATATTCTCCTTTGATTTTACAAAATCAATGGAAATAATGCCAGTCGAGAGCATATGTTTTATTGTGTTATGTCTACGTCTTATGTGCCTTGACTTCCAAGTATACATATGGCTTTTTGCTCTCCCAATAGCAGCCATGCAATCATAATGCACACATATGGCCGTCACAGGTTGAGGCCACATTAGAATATCTTCCAAGAAATTCTTTAGCCATTCTGCTTCTTCAGCAGCTTTATCCAAGGCTATGAATTCTGATTCCATGGTTGAACGTGCTATACACGTTTATTTTTGTGATTTCCAAAATATTGCAGCGCCTCCAAGTGTAAACACATATCCACTTGTTGCTTTTTCTGTATCATTTGAAATCCAATTGGCATCACTATATCCTTCCAAAACTGGTGGATATTTTGTGTAGTGTAAACCATGCTTCCTTGAGTATTTAAGATATCTTAATACTCTAACTAAATCATCCCAGTGATCCTTTGAAGGATTACTCGTATATCTTGCCAATCTATTCATAGAATAGGCAATGTCTGGTATAGTACAATTCGTGATGTATCGTAAGGTCCCAATTATACGAGAATATTCTAGTTGTGATACATTATCCCCAACATTTTTTCTTTAATGTACTCTTAGGATCAAATTGAGTTTTTGATGGACTACTATCAAAGTGTCCAAATTTTTTGAAGAATCGCTTCCACGTAGTGTGATTCGCTAACAATATAACCATCACTACTTCATTGAATTCTAATTCCTAAGATAACATCAGTTTTTCCCATGTCTTTCATATCAAAGGTCGAATTCAATATTCTCTTTGTGGAATTTATGACACTTAAATTTGGTCCATGATAAGCATATCATCAACATACAAACATACAATGACATATGAATCATTATTCATTGTCTTGATGTAAACACATTTATCACATTCATTGATCCGAAATCCATGTGATAACATTGTATGATCGAATTTCTCATGCCATTGTTTGGGTGCTTTTTTAAGTCCATAAAGCGGCTTCACAAGTTTACACATTTTTTTCTTTTGTCTTTTACTACAAACCCTTCAGGTTGTTCCATATACATTTGTTCATCTAACTCACCATTTAAGAATGCGGTTTTACATCCATTTGATGTATTTCTAAATTATAAATTGCCGCAATCGCAATTAACATCCTTATAGATGTTATTCTGGTTACTGGTGAGTATGTGTCAAATAAATCAAGTCCTTATTTTTTACGGTATCATTTAGCTACCAAACGAGCTTTGTATTTATCAATTGTACCATCAGACTTCAATTTCTTCTTGAAAATCCATTTGTAACCAATCGGTTGCAACCAGATGGTAAGTCTATTAACTCCCATGTATGATTTTGTAGAATGGATTCTACTTCGCTATTTATTGCTTCTTTCAAATAAATAATTCAGTGGAAGTTATGGCCTCTTGATATGTTTGAGGTTCAGCTTCGTGAGAAAGTTTAAAAATCAGGTCCATAATCTTTTGCTACCTTGATTCTTTTTCCTCTTCTAGGTTCTAACCCTTCCTATTGGAGAGTTGATGTTGATTTATTTGGTTCCAAAACCTTGTCTTGAACACCGGATGAAGAGGCAATATCAACCCCGTTCTCTTGACTAAATTCATGCTTTTATGTTTATTTTTATTAAGTCTATCCATATAAAGAAACATATGCTCAAACCATTCAGCATTATTAAACTCAATAATTGTATTTACTTGGATATCAGAAATTCCAGATTTAATTACTAGAAATCGGTATGCTGCAATATTTTTAGCATATCTAATAAACACACAATCAACAGTTTTAGGTCCAAATTAACTCTTTTAGGCAAGGGAACTTGAACCTTTGCTAGGCAACCCACACTTTCAGGATTTTGTGTGTTGGTAGCCTTTTCTTCCATTTTTCATATGGTGATTATCACTCTTCTTTGGTGGAATTCTGTTCAATATGGTGTTAGCCGTAAGTAAGGCTTCACCCCACATATTATGTGGTAAACCAGAACTGTTAAGCATGGAATTCATCATATTCTTTAGTGTTCTATTTTTCCATTCAGCCACCCTCATTCTGTTGAGGAGTGTAGGGTGTGTGTTTTGATGCATTATTCCATTAGAGGTACAAAATTCTGCGAAGGCATTAGATTCATATTCTCTGCCTCTATCAGATCGCAATATTTTGATCTTCTTGTCAACTGATTTTCCACCTCAGCTTTATATGTCTTAAACATATTCAAAGATTCATCTTTGCTATGTATCAAATATACATAACAATATCTACTACTATCATCTATAAAAGTGATGTAGTAATTCTTTTTACCACGACTTGGTATTGATTTAAAATCACCAAAATCTGTATGAATTAATTCTAATAATTTATTTGATCTTTTAGTCACAGATTTGTAAGACTTGCTAGCAAACTTTGATTCAACACAAGTTTCACATTTATGCATATTATCTTTTGTACAATTAGGCAGCAAACAAAGATTGACCATTCTATGCATACATTTAAAATTTTTGTGACCTAGTCTAGCATGCCATAATTCAGAAGATTCAAGCAAGTAAACAGAAGCCTTATTTATTTTATTAATAGTAGCATCAGTAATTACATTGAGTTTGAAGAGCCCTTCAGAAAGGTAGCCCTTTCCTACAAATGTTCCTCTTAGTGAGAACAATTTTCAGATTAAAATACAAGTTTAAAACCCTTTTTACTTAAAACAGAACCAGAGACAAGATTTTTAGTAATTTCAGGGACATGTAATACATCCATAAGAGCAAGTTCTTTCCCGAAGTGAATTTCAGAACCACTTTCCCTTTTCCAGCAACAGTTGCAGCAGTTGCATTTCCCATATATAATTTTTCGTCGCCACTGTTAGGAGTGTAGGTGAGAAACATATTTCTGTTTCCACAGATATGCCTTGTTGCACTAGTATCCATCCACCAACCTTTACTATCAGTCAATAGATTGACTTCAGAAACAATAAAACTAACAAATTCTTCTTCAATAATATTTGCTTGTTTGTTACTGTTCTTATCATTTGGACCCGGATTTCCTTTTTGTGGCTGCCAGTCTAGTGCTCGGTGTCCATTTTTCCACACCCTAACAAGCACCTTTAATTCCCTTGAAATTCTTCCATTTTGCATCAAGAGCTTTCTGATTTTTATCTTTCCCTTTATTTTTCAATTTATTCTTCTGGTTTTGTGGCTTAGGCTTTGATACCCCTCCACTCTCAATGACATTCGATTTGGCTTCAAATTCTGAAACATTCAGCCTTCACTCTTGCAGAGATCTTCTTGCACCCTCAATTGAGAACCAGATCCTCCATTGACATATTAGTCTTTTTTATGCTTCAAATGTATCTTGAAATTGTTCCAAGATTTAGGCAATTTTTCTATCACAGATTTGACAACGAACTGTACCGGTAGTACCATGCCTTCTACCGCAAGTTCATGGATAAGAATCTGTAATTCTTCGACTTGGTTGACAACAGTCTTTGAATCCACCATTTGGTACTTTAGAAATTTCCCAACAATGAATTTCTTTGAACCAGCATCTTCGATCTTATATTTATTTTCCAGGGATTCCCATAGTTCCTTGGCAGTCTTATAAGATCTGTACACATCATACAAAGAATCATCAAGGCTATTCAGAATATAATTCCTACATAAAAACTCATTGTGTTTCCACGCATCAATTGCATTGAGTTTTTCCGCAGAAATATTATCTCCCTCTGCCACAGGGCATTCTTCTTTGACAACATGTGCAAGGTTCAATGTTGTTAGATAAAACAACATTTTCTGTTGCCATCATTTGAAATCCAGTCCTTTGAACTTGTATGGTTTCTCAACATGAGGCTTCACAGCATTCACAGATTGTTCCATTGAATTCTGCTATAGATTGATGAAGTACAATCAATGAATGCAATAAATTTATTTAAACCATATACTTATAAATACAATACAAATCAAACCAGAAACTCAAATAACAAGTGAACAAAATCAATGACAAAACTTACAGTGTAAGTAAACGAAATCAACAATTACACTCATTAAAACAAGATTGAGGCTAGCGTATGAGGCTATGTCCTATAGCAGAATTTCGCTCATACTCTTGTACTTGTAGTTCTTCAGACGTCTGCCACCAGGATTCAATAATCTGATGATCAAAGATTCTGCACTGAAAAGCCGATCCCTATCGAACTTACTTGGTGTTCGTTTTCAATGATCAACGAGTTTGTATGTAGAGAATTTTATCAAATTCGAATTCTAAGTGTTTTTTTTCATCTTCAAGTGCATTCTCTGTTTTTATATATGAAGAATGAATAGAGGGTGGTTTTTCCCAAACGTTTTTCAAATTCAGTTAAAATATGAAGGGGTATGTTGATCAGACATAACCCTTCTATTTTAAATGAAAATTAAACTCCAAATACGTTTTTCCAAAAAGAAGATATTTATTCAATGTCACAAGATCCCAAGAGCCCCAAGGCCCAAGGCCCATCTTTGAATAATTAATATATATTAAATATATTAATTGCCATGCCAACCACACATCAATCAAGCCCAAGCCCAAGCCCACTTGCTTTTTCCAATTTGATATAGATGTTTAAAGAGCATTTATAAACTCTTCACTTTCCATATACATTTCCAATTTGGGACTACATTTTATTCCCCCCTACTTGCTCTACAAACTCCTACACTAGCACTCTCTTCGCACACCTTCAAATTATTTTCCAGGATTTGCATCATTAATAACACCCAAGACTTATCCCTTTGGTTAGCCATTTTTCTCTTTCAATAATATAGCAAAACCATGGCATATGTTTGCATGTGATGTGTGTTTAAAAATAATACAATTAGCTTTGTCTTTAGAGACAAACATGTTGGAAATAAAAGTAAGCAACATGCAATTGTCTATTTGATAATGCAAAGGATAATCATGTGAATTAATTAAATTGGTTATATAATTATTTCATAATTATAATTACTTGAAATCATTATATTAAACTTATTTAACATATTTTTCATTTGTGACAAAGTATATTATTAATCCCATTAATAATATATATGTTTGTGAGTAAATAATTGAACTATACAATTATATTTAATTTGCTACAGTATATCGAGCTAGTTCGGGACCAAATGGACCTACAGTTTCGAGCTCCAATAATTCAGGAATATTAATTAAACTCTTTAATTAAATATTCTGAATTATTAACTTCGGGTTATTCCACTAAAAATCTGAAGCTAAACTCTCATTGTCGTAGATGAAAAATATAAGTCAAACTACTTTCGTGTCCATCAATATAGTCATTGCATACGGATTAGCCCTACACGAGTATCTCATAATTAGAGTCAGGTCATAATGTCCGTTATACCCCTCTAATTATTTTTTAATTTAAGTACCATTGCTTCTCTAATGAACAATTTATTCATAACTATTATGAATATTAATCTTTCTATTTGTAATAAAATGACTTGAGAGCCCTAATCATTCAAGTATCGAATCAACCCTTAAGGAAGATACTCCTCTACTTCTCACAAGAAGGAATGCACTCCATATCTATATAAAACGTTACCAACTACACATCAAACCATGTCCCCAAAGTACGTAGCTATTGGTCGGGACTACTACACCAACCTCACCTTTGTAAATCAAAAAATATAACCTGCCATGTAGGAGTTCGTAGTAGTACACTCAGGATTCCGATCAATCCATGTATGACCATCTAGTAGATTTGAAATGATTTCACTATTTAACGGATATATAAGAAACTCATTTCTATCTAGGTCTAGTCCTATATGATCACATCATATAAGGTTCCTCCATTCTCATGTCACCACATGACCGATCCCGGATCAAGGTCGTCATATAATTATAGAATGGACTGCAACTAAGTCTGAAGGCACATGAGTAATCAAGGGTAAACAAGATAATTTATAATATGTGATTTAAATCAAATATTTAAATCAAACAAGATAATTTATCATCTTCCACTAATAAATAATTAATAACAAGTGGTGAGTGGAAAATATATCAATATTTACCACCATTTTTACTTAATATTTTGTATGGTTTCTCGAGTTTTATGAAAGTTTTGATGTGTTTTAGTTTATTTTGAAGATAAAATAAAATTAGGACTCAATGAAATCAATCAGGACGAAATGTGGAACAAGTAAGGGCAAAAACTAGACTTGACATTTAGATTTTGAAGGTTGGAAACTTGAAATGTCATTCTAATAAAGTACAATTTCGCAAAATTCAACTTTGCGCAATTTGCTTATTTTGGCTATAATCTTTTACTCCAATATCGGATTGAGGTGATTCAAGTTCGAGATGAAATAAGACTCAAAGATCTACAACTTTGATTTTCATAAGATTTTCGAATTCTGAAGTTTGTAAGACCAAAATTGATGAAAACGTCAAAGTGTGGTATGTGTAATTACTAAAGTCATTATCAAAAACAAAAACAAAAATGGAAAATGACAATTTACAATTGTCAAACTTCCACAAACATTCTTGCAAGTTTGGTGGAGGATTTGGTGGAATGTTTGGTGCCATGTTTGGTGCTATGTTTGGTGGAGAAATTGGTGGAGTCAAAATTTTTCTTATAAATAGAGCTTGATTTCGTTTGTAAATTTCATACTTTCCTTAGCTTTATTAATAAGGAAATGAGGATTGTATCTTGTTTGTATATATTTATAGTAATGTATTTTTATTTTTATTAGTAATAATAGTTTGTTTTTTTATCTTTCTTTTATGTTTTGTAGTTAATTTCCGTTGGGGGAATGGTGAAACCTTTAATATGATAAGGTAGATTAATCTCACTTAGTTTATAATATGAAATTATAATTTAATAATATGGATTAAATTTGATACCGCCTACATGGTTGGTTTTATTTATTTGACATAATATGACATCACCTATATGGTTGGTCTTTTAGATGACAGATGATTATCGCCTATATGGCTCGTTTATGGATAAATAATAACACTGCCTTTATGGCTAGTTTGACTTAGTTGGGTAATACTGACAATTTCTATATTATAATAAAGTGATATTTCTACATTTGAAATATTAAAGGTGGATCCCCAAACCCCCAGTATTTTATTTTTAATCTAGGGAAGTGATAAAGCAGAATATTCATGAGTTTCATAATTAATTTTCTTTATATTTTGTGTGATGCTTTGGCTTGTTTATTGAATCTTAAGCTTAATGCTTCTTGTTTCTTGATCACCAATAAATTGATGTGGTAAACTTAAAATGAACTTGGAAAATGGATTTTAAGTTTCAGTCTTAGATTCAATAGCTCACGATCTCACCTTAGAGATTTCCTTATAGGATAGGAATATACCTGTTGGATATGGGTAGCCACAATTGAAACTTGAACTTAATGAATTCGGAGTTTCTTAATTAACATAAGAATATAGTTATTGGGTTACTTTGGGTGTTTGCATCTGACCATCAGAAGAGGCTTTTGCATAACTTTGTGTTCCAAGTTAACAACTGATTTATTACATATGTATAGGAGAATCAATTCATCATTAGAATAATATTGGGCGAATTCATAACCCTAGATGTTTTCTTTATTATTAATTTCCTTGGTTTGTATTTATTTTTATTTATTTATTTAAATCCACATTCAACCAACGAAAAATCTCTTCTTACCTCAATTAGATACATGTAAATATTTAGCATCAATAATTAATAACAACAATAGAAATTAATTCCTCGTGGGGTCAATATTTTTATACTACTTGAGCGATATGTGCGCTTGCATAACGTGTGTGATTTCACCCGATCAAGTTTTTGGCGTCATTGTCGGGACTTATTTTTCTTACGTTATTAATTTTGAAGCTATATATTTTACTTGTATCTAATTTTCTTCAATTTTATTATCTTTAATTTTTATTTGTTTCTTTTATTTTCAGGTGGTTGAAAATGAATCTTTATTGGGCGATGGAAGCATTAAGAGTTTTAATAGGTGAAGATACACCCCAAATCAGGGAGACACGGTCCGGTTTTCTGAGGCTTGTTGTCCAGCCCAACAACTATCGGTGGATGTCAGAGAGAAATAACACAATATTTGCTTAACCATTTCAAAGCAGAATAATAAGATGTGAGGTATGTGATGGGGACCACCCTAGTGATTATTGCACGTTCAACTACACTTCGGGGTGGCAGAGTTATCAGGGACCCTCATACATAAAATCCACATATTTCACCGAATCTTATTCTCTATCTTCTCCTCCATTATCTTATGATCTTTATCAAAAACCAGAACCATCAGAGATAGAACAGTTGATGGAGATGCTCAAACAGCGGGAAGCTAAATTCGATGCATACTTTTAGAATCAAGCGGAATCTATACAGAAGCTGATAGATCAAATAGAATAATTAACTGACAACCTGAATTACATATCTCAATGAGCAATTTTAGATGACATTGATGAAGCCTCTGACTACCAAAGATTTCATGATGACACCTTAACATGTGAGGAGGCTGAGGTAGAGGTATCAGTTCAGGAACTCAAACAAGCAGAATTTCAATTTGATCTGGATAATTGTCTGGTCGTTGATTACATCTGTGAGAAACAAGCAGAAGAGCTACATGAACCGTTCATACCAACCACAGAGGATAAAGGCCTACAATCAGACATATCTTTACATCCTCAGGTTAACACTTATGGAGCATGCATTGAACAGATGTCAGATGAAGAACTTAATGCAGAAATGCTAAAATACATCTGTGATGAAAAAATGGAACAAGATGCAGAGTAAAAACAAGAGCAAATATGTGACTATGTTGAAAATCTCATGACACTAGATGATACATCACAGCAGTGTGGAGTACATATCGAGGACACCGCCCAGAAGCTTGACAGAATGACACAACCATTCAAAGTCAAGCACCATACGAGACCTCCTGATATTCTTTCTTTCTTTTCAGAACCGCACAGAGCTACAAGGTGTAAGAAGGTGGCACGAGGATTGAATCAGACAAAATTCTTTTGGCCACCCCATTTTTGGAAAAGATGTTGGAAAAGCAGCGCACATGGCATTGTCATCTCTAGGACGTCAAAAACCACACTGAAACCTCCTTGAAGAACAATCTTTAAACACGTTTGGCTGAAAACGATAAATTTAGCGCTAGCAAGAAGGCAACCCATGCAAATTTTTATTTTTATTATTATTTTATTTTCGTATTTTGTGTACATGTTGTAGTATTTTTAATTTTGTGTGTTATTTTTTGTAGGAAAAAACACAGACGGAGCATTTAAAGCAAAGCAAACCAATCTACCAGTAAAAACATGAGCCATCAAGGAATAATATCTAACAAATCGAGCAATTTACACGGTAGTGTTGTTCCCTTATTTTTACTTTGTTTTGTATTACAATAGGGATAATGCTAGATTTAGGTTTGGGGGTGATTATTGCATGCTCTATCTTGTTATAACCTACATGTTTTGTTTTGTTCGATGCATGTTTTCTTTCTGTAAGCTAACTAGGAATTGTCTTCTAAACTCCTTTTTTGCTTTTTAAGACATTAAGGACAATGTCTCAATTAGGTTGGGGGTAGAGGATAGTTGACTAGTTTGTTTTTATTTTTTTTATTGATGAAAAATCCAAAGCGTGGTATGTGTAATTACTAAAGTCATTATCAAAAATAAAAAAAAATGGAAAATGACAATCCACAATTGTCAAACTTCCACCAAATATTCTTGCAAGTTTGATGGAGGATTTGGTGGAGTGTTTGGTGTCGTGTTTGGTGCTATGTTTGATGGAGAAATTGGTGGAGTCAAAATTTTGCTTATAAATAGAGCTTGATTTTATTTGTAAATTTCATACTTTCCTTAGCTTTATTAATAAGGAAATGAGGATTGTATCTTGTTTGTATATATTTATAGTAATGTATTTTTATTTTTAGTAGAAATAATAGTTTGTTTGTTTTATCTTTCTTTTATGTTTTGTAGTTGATTTCCACTGGGGGAAGGGTGAAACCTTTAATATGATAAGGTAGAATAATCTCACTTAATTTATAATATGAAAATTATAATTAATAATATGGATTAAATTTGATACCACCTACATGGCTGGTTTTATTTATTTGACATAATATGACACCGTCTATATGGTTGGTCTTTTAGATGACAGATGATTACCGCATATATGGCTGGTGTATGGACAAATAATAACACCGCATTTATGGCTGGTTTGACTTAATTGGGTAACACTGACAATTTCTATATTATAATAAAGTGAGATTTCTACATTTGAAATATTAAAGGAGGATCCCCAAACCCCAACATTTTATTTTTAATCTAGGGGAGTGATGAAGCACAATATTCACGAGTTTCATAATTGATTTTCTTTATATTATGTGTTATGCTTTGGCTTGTTTATTGAATCTTAAGCTTAATGCTTATTGTTGCTTGATCATCAATAAGATTGATGTGGTAAACTTAAAATGAACTTGGAAAATGGATTTTAGGTTTCAGCCTTAGATTTAATAGCTCACGATCTCACCTTAGAGATTTCCTTCTAGGATAGAAATATACCAATTGGGCGTGGGTAGCCACAATTGGAACTTGAAGTTAATGAATTCATAGTTTCTTAATTAACATAGGAATATAGTTAATTGGATTACTTTGGGTGTTTGCATCTGACAATCGGAAGATGCTTTTGCATATCTTCATGTTCCAGATTAACAATTGATTTATTACATATGTATAGGAGAATCAATTCATCATTAGAGTAAAATTAGGCGAATTCATAACCTTAGATGTTTTCTTTATTATTAATTTCCTTTGTTTGTATTTATTTTTATTTGTTTATTTAAATCCATATTCAACCAACGAACAATCATTTCTTACCTCAATTAGATACATGTAAATATTTAGCATCGATAATTAATAACAACAATAGAAATTAAATCCTAGTGGGATCGATATTTTTATACTACTTCAGCGATATGTACGCTTACGTAATGTGTGTGATTTCACCGAACAACAAGTACATCATATTTACCTGTGGACTTTTTCTCTTTCAGCTCTGCAAGGTATTTACGATAATTCCTCTTCTAATGCCCATCCTTGTTGCAATGGAAACACTTTTCTTTGGGCTTGGCATCCTTGGAGCTTTTCTTATTATTCTTCATGGGATTTTCCATAGCCTTTCTAGTGTTTTTCTTCTTCTTCTTTGCAGATTTGGAAGATCCGACAACATTTGCCTCTCTACTGGGCTTATGAGGATCCACCAGCATGGACTCGTAATGGGTGAGCTCATTAAGCAGTTGAGTCAAAGTAATAGACAATTTTTTCATAACATAGATTCTTTTAAACTACAGGAAACTCTTCGGAAGAGTTTCTATGATCATGGTTACCTGGTTATGCTCGTCAATACGAGCTCCATGAGTTTCGACCGTGTTGAGATAGGTCATCATCCTTAAAACAAGCTCTCGGACTAATGTCCCTTCCTTTATCCAAGTGGTCATCACTGAGGACATAACCTCATGACACTGCCGCTCCAAAGGCTGCCAAAACATGTCCCATAATAATTGCATCATTAAAGATGTTGTAGCATTGACTCATTCTTTGCAGTAAGAACCTCAGGCATCCCTACTAGCAAGTAGTAGTGGGCTTTCTTATCGGCTGTGACCCATTTCTGATAGGCATTACGTATAATTTGGCCAGAATTTCTGGCTGTCTTAGGAGGACATTCCTCATTCAGGACAAACTTAAGGTCTTCACAGACCAAGATGGAGTTCATGTTACTTTTCCATTTAACATAATCTTCTCCAGTTAATTGGTCATTTGAGAGAATAGTAGTAATTGGAGAAACCATGGCTGAAATGAAAGAAATAAACATGCATTTAATATCAATTCATCGCATATTAAATTCATCAATTATTTAAGTATAAATTTAAACATGATGTATGAACCATGTATAATGAATTAGAAACCTAAGAGAATTACTATGCCACGAAAGTCTATCATCTTACAAATCAGAGCCGTCGTAGGGTAGGTCAAGTATTCACATGATAGATCGAGACAATCTCAATTGATTAATATATGTGGAAATAACTCTTATTCATATATTAACCAACCACTATTTGATTTGATCAAGGAATTTTGATTAACCTTTTAATCATTCCTTTGTGTGTGTAACCCGTTGTTTTGAATTCCTTGGACTTAACTAGTAAAGTACCGTCGTAGGGTAGGTCAGTTCACCAATACATCTAGAGTTCTTATACTCTCGGAATCTAAACTTGATATTGACCCAAAATGGACACCATCCGTAGGGGGACGAAAATAAAGTCGTCTCGAGGAGCCTTTTGAATCTCAAGTTTTTGGACTAACAACGGAGATCACGGGATATATTGTGATATATCCCTCTCGCACTCACTATTTTTGTAACGTCCCGAACTATAGCAACCCTACCCAAAGGAGTATATAGCTAAAACGCTACCAGCACATCTACACTAACCTCAAATTCTCCAAAACGCTTGAGCAAATATCTCAACATTATTAACTCGATAATCGTTCATAAATGACAAATAATTTTCCTCAAATGCAAGTTATAAAATTAGTGTGTTGCATAAACTAAAGTAACACACTAGTTTCCCCAAGACCTAACCATCATGGAGACTTATTATCCTAATATCCAAAACTGTAAATTAAGAAAGACATAGTTCCTTATCACATGAGTCATCGTCATGGATTCATCCCGCAACCACCAACCTCTAGATCAGAATATTCCTCTGAAAGGTGATCACCTGCACCACATGACACAGTGAGCCTAAGCCCAACAAGAAATTTTCATGCATGAATGCAACGATGGTCCTTTTAAAAATGCAATTCGTTTTAACTTTAATATAAACTATTACCAATTGAGAAACCATTTTTAATTAAATGGACCTCGGTCTTGGTCAACTTACAACTGCCTCTATCTTGTTGGGGTAAACAGATATCCCTTCACTCGATACCACATGCCTTAAGAAGACCACATGTTTCATCCAAAAGTCGCATTTCTTGAGTTTAGCTTAGAGTTTATTCTCCATCGATATTTGTAACGTACCATGTAGGTGCTCTTCATGCTCTACTTGACTCTTCGAATATATCAATATATCGTCGATAAAGACGATAATAAATCGATCAATATAGTGTTTGAACACTCGGTTCATCGGATCCAGGAATGCCGTCGGGGCGTTTGTTAGCCCAAATGACATCATTAGAAATTAATAACTATACATTGTCCTGAATGTTGTCTTCCTCACGTCATCCGCTTTCATCTTCAACTGGTGGTACCCCAATTGTAAATCCACCTTAGAGAATATCGTAGCGCCCTGCAATTGATCAAATAGGTTGTCGAACCTTGGAAGGGGTACTTGTTCTTAAATGTTACTCTATTCAGTTCCCGGTAGTCGATACATAATCTTAACGATCCATCTTTCTTCTTTACAAGCGTCACCGGGTCTCGCCAATGTAATGACCTAGGCTAAATAAATCTCTTGTTCAACAACTCATTTAGCTCAGCTAGCGCAATTCTATAAGGTGATTTTGATATTGGCATTGTTTCTGGTTCTAATTCAATTTCAAATTCGATCTCTCTATCTGGTGGTAAACTCGTCAGATTCTCCGGAAATATATCTTGAAAGTCATTCACCACCATAATATCTTCCAACCATGCCCTTGACTCATCTTGTATCGCTATTATACTAGCTAATTATTCGATAGACCTACCATTCAACAACTTTTCATCTTTTATTGCCGATATAATTGGCAGGTTATCCCTCTATTAAAAAAAATAAACAATAACTTTGTATTTATTAAATTATCAGTCATAAGTATGTACGTACTAGTAGTTTGACAAAATGAACAGAAAGCCTAAAGATCCTAAACTCCGAAAATGTGATGCTCTATTTGTTATCACTAATATCAATAATAACCCTAGGCAGATAAGCCACTTTAAGAAGCCAACGGTATCCATCGCGATCCTTCTTCCTAAGGTTAGTGGTACTTTAATATTTGTATTCACATTCGACTTCTGCCAACAATATCTCCTATATTTTGTTAGAAAAACAATGTACGATGAGGTATCCTTCAGAAGGTCTTTATTTATACTTTCTCATATGGTCCTCATGACCCTAGCCTCCCCTTCAGTCATCTTGCTAATATTCAAATCATTTTTTAGGCTCGATTTTATCATAAATTATGGACCTAAAGTTTTCAAAATGGTATCCAATTGCTTTACATGCTCCTCCGGTGTATGTTCAATGTTCCTCTTATACGCATAGAACAACTTCAGAAATCGCCAGGGGCTTCAACCCCGCATCGCTATGGGTGTTCTCCTTAAACGAGCCATCATCACCTAAATTAAATAAAACCTATGGTCAATTGTGCTGAAAATCACTCTCAATTTATTGTCACCATTCACATGTGCTAAGTCAATTCACATTCTTCCTCGCTTATGATTCTATAACGAGGTTAAAAGTACACAAGTATAATTTCTACATATTTCATGTCAATCGTCAACCACTCATAACATCCAAGGTATTTTGTTTATTATTTATCTATTCTTATTATTTATACGTACTTACTTGCTGATAGTTGTGCTGATCCATTATGCCCATGTGACTCTGTCTTCTATTTATGAGGAACGACGATCCCTTTCTGATACCAACTGTAACGCCACAACCTATAAAAACCTTATCCAAAAGAGTATAGAGCCGGAACGCTACCAACCTATTTGTTCTAACCTTAAATTGCTCAAAAACTTAAACAAATATCCCAATATTATTAAATTAATGCACAATCATAAATGCCCAATAACTGCATTCAATGTCAAGTTGTAACATAAAGTATACCTAATTCGTTAACCTGCTCCTGAAATATGTAACGTATCAAGTTATTAAAATACATCTATATAATTTATTTATCCTTATTATTTTAACTACATAACTATTATTTAATTGTTATGTTCTATTATCAATACACACACACACACAAATATTCGCACATATTCATCATTATTGTATATGTATGCTAACATACGAGTACATATTTCTACTTATATCAGAATATATAAGTAACCCTAGGTTAGAGTTTATTATTTAGCTTATACGCGACTAAAAATATAACCTAAATAATACTAGTGGATAATTAGTGATTTAATCAATTTTTACTCTTAAAATTTTATTTACTAATTCTGATTAGTCTCTACTAATATTTTACTTAATTAAACTAATTTAATTAAGTGTCACCTAATTTATCTTAACACTTAAAATATTAATTCACTAATAGGTTTAAAATTTAGAATTCAAAAAAAGGATAAATTTTAATTAAACTATTTAATTAATATAAGCACGTTATAAATTCCACTGGTACGTGAAATTATATCCCGAGTACAGATTAAATTACCGTCCATTCGAAATTGGCTATGGAATTTATGTACGGGTTTCCATCCGATATACTAAAGGAAAACATAATGCACTTATAAGGCCAATAAGTATTAAACTTTGAATTTCTAATTTTAAACCATTAAACTAATTAATCTTATTAATTTGTTTCCAAGCATATCATATACCAATTTAACTCTTAAATATTATAAAATCACATTTTATGACTAGAATATCCATGTATATAAACATGTTATGGCACATGAAAATACAAGAGTAGGCACCCTAAGCTATATGACATGTTATTCAAATATTTTGAAATTAATATACATATAACAATGGATGTCGACGCCCATACATGCATCATTATGTGTTGTAGTGTAAAAACAAGGCAGAATGTAAACTCTGCTCGGCGTCGCGACAGAACCTGTTTAGCATCGTGACGCTAAAACATCAGGTAGGCGGGTCAGGATCCAACCTGCTTAGCGTCATGACACATTACAGTGCAGAATCCAGGCAGAATGTAAACTTTGCTCGGTATCACGATGCAACATGTTGAGCGTCGCGACGTCCCCTGTTTTCCAGGTTTATAAGAAGTAATCAAAGCACCAAAATTACATTGACCCTGTTGGACAATTATGACCAATAAAATCACTATTTGTAAAAGACATGGTGTTTTTGTATAAATTAACTATGTGACAAAGGAAATTGCTTTTTTATTATTTTGTAATTGGATTACTTGGATATATATAAATGATAAAAGTCCATATGGTTAAACCAGATTAATGAGATATGAGACAGTATTAATCCATGAACGGTTTTAATCATTAAATATCCATAGTCGTAGTATTATCGATACTGGACATCGATAATGCAGAATAGACTAGTATTACACGTGCGCATTATGGAAGCTTAACGACATAGTTCTTATATATTTAAGTATTGGATACTTATGAAAGTGTGATAAGAGGTTCTGTTAGCCGTTGGATCGGGAACAGTTTCGCACTGGATAGACCCCTCTGAGTCCCATTGTTAGTATGACTATGTATCTATGAGAATCTGAATCAGGGTAGTTGTATGTGATCTTTAACCTGAGACTTGCATCGCTAATACTTGCGACAATCAGTTTGTTTTGGTTTTGGTCGTCCAAGGCTTTAATAGGTTCTGTGTATGCCTCTGCTGGGTTTACTGAGAATCGTAGTGTATTTGGTGTGATGTCAAGATGGGAGTATCACTTCAGTCATATGAAGATGATGATCACGCTGGATACGGTACTAGTACTCTTAAATGCTGTAACTATCGGGATAATATGACTAGGTCATGATTATCCAATTACAGAGACTAGTTAAGCGTGATCCGATATATGCTTCATACGGGGCATACCCAATTCCAACCCTAGGCCTAGCATGTGACATCCGATACTGGATCATATTACACAATACATAGTATACTTCGCCTGATACAGATTATATATTCTTCGTTGAATATTTCTGGAGAATTGGGTAGGCACGGTGCTTTGCTAGAAGCCAACCATGTTTTGTAAATCGGTGAGAATGTGGTACGGGGTACGCACGTGTTCGGATAATCCGATGACCGTATTTACTGCCAACATATCCAGGGATCTCTTGGGTCGCTTCCCAAAGATTCACCAATGACATTTGACTCGAACAGAATTAATCTGGGATGAATTATGAGAGAGAAAATTAATTTGGGATTAATTGACGCAAGAATTTATCTGGGATTAAATTCGTCTAAAAGAGAGAACGCGATTAATTTAGAATTAATCGATTAAATAATATATTGGATATATTAATTGGAAATTGGATTTCAATGCGGAATTAAAATTGGATTTTAATTCGGGCAAACGAATTAATTTGGAATTAATTCATAAGCGACTTTCGTAATAATTTTGCGAGACATTATTATTTAATTAAATTGGATTTAATTATGTCGCGACGGAAAATTCATTTAATCGGATTAAACGAACCCGGGCCCAAAGCTAAGTTGTGTGTTGAAAAAGTCAGCTTAAATTTGGAATTTAAAATTGGGTAGGACCTATGACTTACATCAACTTGTCATAAGTGTGATGGAGGTGGTTGGCTTTATTAAATGCAATTCATTTAACACACACCTAACACAATTTTGGAAATTGAACACAACTCATTTTCTCTCTTTCCTTTTCCATTGCCGTGACTTCCTTCTCTTCTCCTTGGAAATTTTGTTGCAAAATTTCAAGCAAGCTAGCATTTAAAAGAGTATTTTAAGGTGATAGGGAAACTCACCTAAGAGTTTAGAACTCAACACAAAGCTTGGAGCTTCTACATTCAAAGAGAAATTTTTGAAATTTCATCTACCAACCAATGTAAGTTTTTCCACAACTATACTTGGTTAATTCACACACAAATCTTGTTTAGAGACTTTGGGCATGTGTAGGACACTAACAGACCGGGCTCTTATTTTTCTATACTAATCGCATTAGTACAAAAATTAATCCAAGGCATCAATTGGTCTTCAAGTCTCGCTCTATGGATTGGTGTTAAGTCCTTTACGGCATCAACTCTTCAAGTTACATATTGCGGCAATAGCTCTCCAAGTTACATTGAATGTTACAACTTCAAATTTTTACATAAGAAATCAATTTTACAACACTTGAAAAAAAATTAGCCTTATGACCTTGTATTCCTAAGAAAAAAACACAAAAATAATAGTCGGAAAAAAGATTTAACAATCAATGCAATATATTCATCACATGAATCTAAAAATAAACATTCATCATATGATCATTAAAATATGCCTACTCATCACAATATGCATACGAACAATTTATATCTCATATAAATCATTAAAACTATAAACGTTTAATTAAAAATAAAAGGGATAATAACACTTTTCAACCTGGCTCTTGATGCCAATTGTAAGAAACGATTTCCCTCGCGTACTCCGGGAATGACCTTAAAGCCACTCTAGGGGTTCATATCAGTGCATATACATGCATTACATTATGTTGCAAGCATAATTCACGATGTTAGGGTTGGTGCTCTGAGCGCCATTCCGGATCGTATTTATATCTGATTCATGAATACGAGCAATACATTTTTCCATAATATTACTAATTTAAATGGTAGCACCTCTTGTCTTTTATATACGTATTAGATCTAATTTCGATTAGATTGATTATATTGAAACTAATTTGGTTTAGTGATATTTATATATATTAGACAAAGACCACATGATTTACAACGTAGTGAACAGTTACAACATAACTTGTAATTGACATTGGGAAGTGTCACTATAAGTTGTATATCCTTAAATTAAGTTCCTGGTCAAGATTTACTGACACGAGTCGGTTAGTAAAATCCACTGAGACCAGTACATGTCGTATATCAGACTTGGTCTGATGGTTTATCCCAATGAACCATGAGTCTTGGAAGACTTGTATAGATGTGTATTGACCGGCGTAAACACACACGTATAACACAAGCGCACGTATCGTTCAAGTAGTATAAAAATATCGATCCCACGAGGACTTATTCATACTGTTGTTATTAATTATTGAATTTATTTATTTACAAATATCTAATTGAGGGTGAAGAGAATGATTGTTTGATTGGTTGAAAGTGGTTTTACAAAATAAATAAATAAATAAATAAAAACAAAAGAAAATACTAAGGAAAATAACAAAAGACACAAAGATCTAGGGTTGTGAATCCTTCTAATATCTTTTAAAAGATGAAGTGACTATTTTATGTTTGTGTAATAAATCAGTTTACTAACTTGGAACACTAAATTATGCAAAAGCCTCTGTCGATGGTCAGACGCAAATACCCAGTTTAACCAAATTGAACCATATGTCTATGTCAACCAAATTATCTGGATTTATTAAGTTTAAGTTCCAATTATGGCTACCCCCGCCCGACATGTATATTCCTATCCTGTAAGGAAATCTATTAAAGGGTTATCTATCCTCAAAGAAGATCGTGGGCTATTAAGTCTAAGGCTGAAACCTAAAATCCCTATGTCTAGTTCATTTTAGATTTACCACATCAATCTTATTGGTGATCAGACAACAAGAAGCATTAAGCTTAAGACTTAATAAGTAAACCATTAAATTACCCAAATTATAAAATAACCCCTTATAAACCGGTGATATTAGAATTCATCACAACCCCAGATAACTAACACATAACTAGGGCTAGTAAATACTTAAAAGTAAAAGACATAAAGTAAAAATACTGAAAAGTAAAAGACATAAAGTAAAACTGAAAAGTAAAATAAAATAAAATGCTAAGGTAAAATGAATTACTTTTACTACTACTAATTTAGATATCTCCCATAAAATAATATATGAACTTGTGATTCTTTTCCAACCATCCATATAGGCGGTATCCTGATTAAGTCAAATAAGTCCAAACAGCCATAAAGGCGGAATCAAAATTAAATTACCAACCGACCAATCTGGCGATATCCTTGATTAGTCAGGTTTAAACCAGATTAAAATGAATTACCAACCGACCAATCTGGCGGTATCCTTTTTAAGTCAATATTTTAAATAGTGAATATATTATTTTTAAGGGAGATTAATCTAAATAGTAACAGTAAAAGAATTACCTTTCACCCTAGCTGGGGAAGTTACCTCCTCATGGTAAATAGTAAAAACTGTAAAAAGTAAAAAAGTAAATTACTATATAACAAAACGTAATTAAAATTATTTACAAAACTAAAAACTAAAAAAAACTAAAAACTAAAGAAACTAGAGAGAGAAACTCTCTCTTTACAGAGAATAGAAGAGAGAGAGTGGTGCACTGAATTCTGAAATCTCGAGCTCAATTTATAGGCCTCGGTAGGCTTCCAGCGTCGCGACGCCAAGGCCTCTGGCATCGCTACGCCAGCTTTTGTCGATGTGGCACGCTCTGGTTCGCCGGTTTGAAGATTCTGAATAAGTTGATAAGGTGACACGTGGCAGAGTGGTTAGGCTTCAATTATTGTGACACATGGCGGCTTCTGATTGGTCGCTGAGATTCTTATCCGCCACGTGTCAGATAAGGATTAGATACTCAATGATTGATGCTGACGTGGCAGTGACGTGGCGACACGTGGGAAAGAGACTGTCGGCACCGCAGGATTGCGATACGTGGCACTTCCTGATTGGATGATGATGATGTGGCACGACACGTGGCAGTGTTGACTTGTTGACTTACTGACGTGTCTGATGACATGGAGACACGTAGGATGCCACGTGGCACACGTGGCGATGATGACTGTCGGCACCGTAGGATGCTGACACGTGGCACGGTGTATTTTAGCAGATCGGCTTTGATGGTGACACGTGGCACAACGCATTTTAGCAAAGTCAAACTTTTCTCAGATTCTGATTTATGGACCCGGCTCACGTTAGCACTGTTCGGCGCATTTTAGGCGTCGCGACGCTGACAATTTACTGAAATGTCTTTTTCATCCAATTTTCACTGTTTTGGCCCAAATCACCTCCAGAATGTCCTGAAACTTTATTTATCTGCAAAATAACACAAAACACATCAAAACGTTCACAAAACTCAAGAAACTATACAAAATATTAGGTTAAATGAGTAGGAAATAGTGATATAAATACCACTCATCACACCCCCAAACCTAACATTTTGCTAGTCCTCGAGCAAAAAATAGAATAAAATAACATAAATAATTAACTAAGCCACTTTCGTAGGGATCACGGTTGCATTTAGCATATGCAACAAGCCTTTAAAACCCTAGGTGTCCCTAGTGGACGAGTTGTAGTCTCGTGAGGGCTTACAACAATGATACCCACAAACATTTTACAAAAGTAAACAGGTAATAAAAATAATGCACACAAAAGCAAAAAGACAAGCGAAAAGAGATAAAGAAGTTAGTGACTAATCAGGTGAAACTTCTACTCCAAGTTACTAATTGTTTTGTTTCATTCTAAATTACCGAATAAGTAAATTCTCCGATTATTTTTACCATTCTCTATATACATAGTCAACATAATACTAAACAACTCATTTTTTCCCACAACAGTCATAAGTGCAGTTGATAAGAGAGTAATATTTTTGTCCTAAAATTCTATCAGATTTCACACCTTTTTATAGCAATGGAATAATTTTTCTCATTTTTCTGATTTTTTCTTTGATTTTTCTTTTTTTTATTTATATAAAATATCTTCCATCTATGTAACGAGTGTTGGGTCGGTGGCTCCCAAACCAATTGGCTTTAGGGCACCAGGTGTTAAGACACCCCTACAGACTTAATTACTCAGACTTCAGATATATATATTTTTTACAGCATCTTCGATCCATGTAACGAGCTTTGGGCCAGTGACTCCCAAACCAGTTGGCTTTAGGGCACTAGGTGTTAAAACACCCTTACAGACTTAATAACTCGAATCTCAGACGTTTTTTTTTTTTTTTTACTCCATTGCTTTTTGAGATGTTTCCTCCAATTAAACTAGAGCACTGAATATTACAAACTTTTCAATTTTAGCTCATGTCCGTATGTTACTATATATGTTGATAATATCTGTGAACTGAGCATATGAAGATCCATTTTAGTCCGTTTTAAGGAGAATTCACAAATTAAATAATTCAAAATGAAATAAACAAAAATTAACTTGTTTCGAAATAGGTTTGAGATACGTCTCAGGAGTGGAAACTCCTTACTTAGCTATCTCTTACCAATTTCACCTTTTTAGTCAAAATAAAAACACTAAAAACACAAGTATTTTTGTAATTTTTGAAAATTTTCAATTTTTTTGTATTTTTCGAAAAAATTTTGGACTAAAAATAAAAATAACACACAACTAAAAATAAGGTACTGATCAACTAATTCCCTCCCCCAAACCTAAATGAGACATTGTCCCTAATGTCTTAAACAGTAAAAGGAGAGTTAAGAAGGTCGTACCTGGTTAGCTGAAATCTACAGGAAATTAAAGGTTAAGATCCAGATTAATTCGACGCCTCTTACCACGATCGTCCTCGGACCAATTTATCTTTGAAAGGATAGGGTCAACTTGTGGTTCATAGGGTAAGAGTTGGTCAATTAGATCCGGAGCAGTTCTGGCAGTAAAGAGGAGTTCTTTCAAAGGTTTTGACACGAACCCATTTCTCCGAGCATCATCAAGAAACACACAAAGAAAATCATAAAATCCATCAACGTTGAGCAGTCTAAGCGGTTTCTGGTGTATGTTCAGGTTCGCCCAAGATAGAACTATAAAAATTTCCTCCAGTGTACCCAAGCCACCTGGCAAAGCGATAAAAGCATCAGCACGGTTTATCATTTCTACCAGTCATTCAGACATACCTGGCACGCTCAGTTCCTCTCCATTTGATGATCCAATAAGATTTGCCTCTGCCAAGGGTTTTGGGATGATTCCCAAAACATGACTGCCTCCTTCCTGTACAGCCTTTGAAACGATTCCCATAAGTCCAAGATTTCCTCCGCCATATATTAAGTGCATATTTCTTGCAGCTAAGACTCGACCCAATTCTTGTGCTGCTTCTACGTATTGTGGCTTAGTACCAACACTAGTACCGCAAAACACAAATGTTTTCAACTCGTCTTCTTGAAGTGGCTTCCATTTTTTATGTATTTCTTTTTCAAATTAGGATGCCTTCAAAAGTGCAATGACGGGCTGAATTTATAGTACCTGAAAAAGGGTGAGTAATAGCACTATATCTTCCAAAGGACGATTGTTAGCTAAACAACAAAAGAAATCGTGAAAGGTCAAAAGTCTGGATCTTGTCTACGAAAATAAAGATAATTACAACTAAAAAGAGAATCAAAGCAATAATTAAGGCAACGGAATTGTGTACGCAATACGCCACTCGCTTAGTATAAATTCATTAGGATGCGTTTCAAGATTTCATTCCTTACTCAGCCATCGCTAATGAATTGTTTCTCATTTTTGATTGCCAAACACAATTCCTTCTGTCTTAAAATGCTTCGTTTGTGCCTTTCCCTACAAAAAAAAATTACACACAAAATTAAAAA
>SKCR01023556.1:0-43698 GCA_019454045.1 Zanthoxylum bungeanum
TGAATTGTTGCTCCATGCGAAATTAGGATGATTCCTCCACCCTGGGTTATAGGTGTTGGAATATGGATTGTTCCCCTGTCTGTTGAAATTGTTGACATAATTCACCATTTCTTTATGTTGGTTGAAAGATTCTGACTCAGGTGCTCCTCCAAATGGTGAACTTGTGGATCCACCATTAACCTTCATGTTAAGAGTTTCCAGATTTTTGCAAATCACATCCAGCTTGGAATTCAATGCTGTGTTGGCTCCAACTTCATAAAATCCTGCAATTCTTTGGATCATGCTCCTTTCTGTTGGCCATAAAGAATTGTTGTTGGCCATTTCTTCAATTAAGTCCCAGGCCTGATCTTCTCCTTTTGCCATCAAAGCTCCTCCAGCAGCATGATCAATTGTGGTTCTCATTATTCCAGAAAGTCCATTGTAGAAGGTTTGGACTTGTAGCCACTTTGCGATCTCATGATGAGGACATTTCCGGAGTAAATCATTGAATCTTTCCCAAGCTTCGCAAAGGGATTCTGAATCTTGTTGCACGAATGATGTGATGTCATTCCTCAACTTTGCAGTTCTAGCTGGTGGAAAGTACTTTGCAAGGAATTTGGTGGCTAGAGTGTTCCAAGTTGTGATGGAACCTAATGGTAGTGAATATAGCCAAGCTTTAGCTCTATCCTTCAAGGAGTATGGAAAAACACGCAGTCTCATTGCTTCTTCAGCTGCTCGGTTGTAATTGAAAGTATCGCAAACTTCCAGAAAGTTGCTGATGTGGTTATTAGGATCTTCAGTTGCTTTTCCCCCAAACTATACTGACTGCTGAATCATTTGAATGCATGATTTGATGTCACACATATTTGCTGGTAAAGGAGGAAGTACAATACAGGAATGAAGCCGTCGACCACCAGAATGGTTCTGTCTCGAATGGGAATTGGTGGTGTAACATACAAAAGTTCAGGTTCCATGTTGACTAAAGCTTTTTGGCCTTCTCGCCTTTCCATTCTCAACTGTCTGATGGTTCTTTCAATTTCTGGGTCGAGCGGTCAGAGTTCAAAGCTTCTGGTTCGTCTCATGTAGTTTCTGAGAACCTGAAACACAAGAAAACAAAAACAATAAGTAAAAAAAAAATAGATACAAGTAACGTATCTAACCCCAAAACTAATAGTGAAAGATAAATAAGTCCCCGGCAACGGTGCCAGAAACTTGGCCGATGCGTAATCACACGCGTATAACGCAAGCGCACGTATCGTTCAAGTAGTATAAAAAGTATCGATCCCACGAGGATATAATACATAATCTATTAATTTTACGAGGTCAAATGATTACTAGTATCTAACAGGTTGATTGATTGATTTGAAATGGTGATGATTCTAAATTTAAAAACAAGTAAATAAAATTGCGTGAAAGTAGGTTTAAGAAAATTCAATATTAGGAAACTATCTAGGGTTTTGAATCTTCCAATATCATTTTAAAGATGAAGTGGTTTCATTTTTGTGTAATATATCGGTTTACTAACCTGGAACACTAAATTATGCGAAAGCCTCTGTCGATGGTTAGACGCAAATACCAGTATAACCCAATTGAACTATATGTCTATGTCAACCAAATTACCTGGATTCATTAAGTTTAAGTTCCAATTATGGCTACCCCCGCCCGATAGGTATATGTCTGTGGGGTTTCTAGATTAGTCCCAAGATCAATTCAAGCAATGAAATCATGTGTGATTACTCATAAAAAGTATGGCGGAATCATACTTACAATGATTGACTTTTGCGATGCGAGGAAAAAAAAAATCTTTTCTTCAAGCTCCTTGAACTTTCGGCAATGTCCATTTTGTGCTCTTTGTGATTTTCGGTCAACTCCATGGATGAATCTCCAAGCTCCAAGCTTTGTGTTGTGATTCCATGCTCATGAATAGGTTTCTCTATCACCTTTGGATGACTCTTCATGTGCTAGCATTGGAAAGATTTGCCACAAATCTTCCTAATTTCTTCTTCTTATTCACGGTTTTGAGAAGAAAATGAGAGAGGAAAGGTTTGGCCCTTGGCCGAATGTGTGTGTAGAGGAGAGAGAAGTGATGAGTTGTATTTGGTTGGTTTTGTTTTCCAAAACCTAATACCAAAAAATTGATTTCGAAAATCAATAAAAGATATACCAAATTCAAAAAATGGTACATGGCATTTAAGCCATCCAACCACCACCATCAATCACTCAAAAGTGACTAGACATCACATCACTCAAAGTAAAAAGACATCTATCAATTGAATGACTAATGATGTGACGCTTGATGTGACTTGTGGGCCGCATTTGAATTCGAAATGCGAGTGGGCTCGCAAACACTCCCGGGCTCGGGTTCGCTAATTTTGAATTAACAAATTTTCCATTGCGACGTAATTAAATCAAATTTAATTAAATAATTATGCCTAGTAAAATTAATATTCACGTCGCTAACGAATTAATTCTAAATTAACTCGTTCGCCCGAATTAAAATCTAATTTTAATTCCGCGTCGAATTCTAATTCCGTATAATATATCAAATATATTATTTTATCGATTAATTCCAAATTAATCGTTCTCTCTCTTTAAATTAATATTTTATCTCAGATAAAATATCTCCGTAATTAATCCCAGATTAATTTTCTCTCTCTTCTAATTAATCCCAGATTAATAAAGTGCGAGTCATACGTCATCGGTGAATCTTCGGGAAGCGACCCATGAGATCCACGGATATGTTGGCAGTAAATCCGATCGTCGGACTATCCGAACACGTACGTACCTAGTACTATGTTTTTACCGATTTACAAGACATGGTTGGCTTCTAGCAAAGCACCGTGCCTACCCAATTCTCCAGAAATATCCTTAAAGGAATATATGATCTATATCAGGCGTAGTATACATAGTATTCCGTATTACGATCCACCATCGGATGTCACGTGCAAGGTCTGGGGCTGGAATTGTATCTGCCCCGTAAGAAGCACATATCGGATCTCTGGTAACTAGTCTCTATAATCGGATAAACATGACCTAGTAATAATATTCCGATAGCTGCAGCATAAAAGAGCACCAGTTCCGTATCCTACGTGATCATTATCTCCTCTATGACTGGAGTGATACTTCCATCTCGACATCACACCCAATACATTACGATTCTCAATATACCCAGAAAAGGCGTACACATAACCTGTTAAAGCCCTGAACGACCAAAACCAAAGTATATTGATTGTCGCAAGTATTAGCGGTGCAAGTCTCAGGTTAAGACCAAATACACCTACCCTGATTCGGACTTCCATAGACACATAGTCATACTACCAATGGAATTCCGAGGGGTCTATCCAGAGCGAAGCTGTTTCCGTATCATCGGTAAACACAACCTCCTATTACACTTGCATGAGTATCCTATACCCAAATATATGAGAACTTTGTCGTTATGCTTCCACAACGCGCACAAGTGTAATACTAGTCTTTTACGCATTATCAATGTCCAATCTCGATAATACTCTGACTAGGGATATTTAATGATTAAACCTTCGTGGATTGATACTGTCTCATATAATCTCAATCTGGAACTAATCATATGGACCTTTTATCATTTATACATCTAGGTAATCCAATTACAAATGATAAAATGGCAGTTTCCTTTGTCACATAGTTAATTTGTACAACAACACCATGATCTGTACAAATAGTGATGCTATGGGTCATAATTGTCCAACAATCTCCCACTTGGCCTATAGCCAATCACTCAAGTGTCATACACCCGAACTATGTACGGTTCGCTCAAACTTCTGCTGAGAAAAGGCTTTCGTCAATGGATTTGCATAATTATCATCTGATGCGATTTATTCGATCATCACATCGCCGCGATGTATGATCCGAACGAATCAAGTGTATAATTGAAGTATATATCTGGATCGTTGATGAGACCATTAATTTTTTTCCTGTGCTGTAGCCTAGCTCAGCTGCTAACAGAACTACTCTTAATCTAATTAGGATTATTATCGATCCAAAAGGCTTCTATTGTTGCCTCAGCTGCATCAATAATCCACTTTTATTGTTTATTCGGTAACAGTATCTTGCTTGGAAGATTTCCAGCTCACTGTTCCGTTATTCAAACTTTATAGTACCTTTATTACGACTTATAGTCGTTATTATCGGTTAGGAAACTTGTAACGGTGAACCCAGTCACTTCAAGTTCTCCATCTCCATAGTATAAGACAGCATCCTTAGTTCATCTAAGATACTAAAGGATGTTCTTAACATCAATCCAGTGACTATCACTTGGATTGGCCTGATTGTGACTCCATATGCTCAAAGTATATGAGACACCAGGTCGCGTACATTTATTACAATGTACGAGTTCTCGGAGAGTATTAAAAACTTTAAATCTATCCCAGTAGATCTTTATTCCTAGAATAAAGGTTGTTTCTCTCCCAAGAATTCTACGGAGAATTTTCATGAAAGCCAAGTTTTCACCGATTATATTATGGGAATATCATTTCCAAGAAATGACATATCATCATTATTTAGGACATTCATTGTCAGTGCGCTCCCACTAACCTCCTTATATACACAAGAATCATTTTCGTTTTGAATTAAATCATACACCATTATGATTACATCAAAATGATAGTTCCAAGAACTCAATGCTTGCTTCAATCCATAAATGGATCGAATTAACTCGCAAACCTTGTTTGCTCGTTTTGGTATGACAAAACCGTCAGGATGTTATAAACATCCTCCGAAAGGTTTCCGTTAAGGAAAGCGATTTTGACGTTCAGCTGCCATATTTCATAAATGAAACATGCAGCATCAGCAAGCATTATCCAAATGGATTTAACCATGGCAACGAGTAAAAGGTTTTGTCGTAATCGACACAATATTGATAATGATACCTTTTCGCTACAAGCCTAGCTTAGTACGTTGGTATGTTGCCTTCCATGTTTGTCTTCCTTGAAGACTTATATAGTACCAATAGGCACAATGCCTTCCGGTACATCAACTAGTATCTAAACTTAGTTGGTATACATGGAATCCATTTCGGACTTCATAGCACTTTGCCATAATAGGGAGTCGATACCTTGTATCACTTCCTTATTCGTAGTCAGTTCGTATTCCTCAATAAGATTGACATCTTTATGAGGTGAGATCAGAAACCCATACCTCCCAGGTTGTTTTCTGACTCTCTCCGACTTGCACGGTTCTTGTGTATTCGAAGATTATTGGTATAGTTTCATCCTTGATGAACTATTTGTGTTCCATTAAGGAATCGGTGCCTGGAATAGTATTACTCCGATTTTCATCTAGTTTTACTTTCCTCCCACTTACCACTGTATATCAGTATTCCTCTTAGGAAAATCGTATGGCGAGCAACAATTACATTGCTCTCTTGTAAGTTGTATAAGTACTATACTTTGGTTACCCTAGGATAACCCACAACTTAGGAACTTATCTGATTTGGGTTTTAGTTTGGTATCATCCAAACATATGCCTAGCATACCCAAATCTACAGGAATGAGAAAACCCGATTTCTTTCATATTCATATCTAATATGAAGTCTGTCAAACAGATTTTTATGGAACCTTATTCAAAATAAGTTTTGCACTGTTTAATGTGTATCCCTTGAAGGAAATGGTAGCTCAGAGCGACTCGTGATTAACCTTACCATGTCCAACATAATTCGGTTTCTCAGTTCGGACACACCATCAAATTGACGTGTTCCGGGAGGAGTCCTCATTGAAAGAATACTATACTCTTTCAAGTATTTGAGAAACTTATTGCTTAAGTATTTTCCACTAGGGTCTAACCGTGAAGGTTTTAACACTTTAGCTGATCTGTTTGTCTACTTCGTGTCGAAACTCTTTGATTTCATCAAAAGTTTATGATCCGTGTTTCATAAGAAACACATAACCATAACGCGATGCCACATCCGTAAAGGTTACAAAGTATTCATATCCACCTCTAGCCTAGCTAGACATGTGCCCACTTACGTCACTATGAACGAGGGCTGGCAGATCGGTGGCTCTTACACTTTTACCAAGTAAAAGGTGTTATAAACATTTTGCCTAATAAACTAGATTCGTAGACATTATTTGAATAGAATCAAATCTGTCCTAGTACCCACTATTCGAAAGTGTGGATATACGAGTCTTGTTAATTGTGTCCCAGACAACAATGCCACTTATAAGTTTCAACTGATTTAAATTAGTCTGAGCTATTTGTTTGTCATGTATTATGTTTGAGATTCATTTATATTCTAAATATAAATACTGTTATTCACATCTAATGTGCTTATCTCAATATCATCTTTATAAAATGAAACACTTTAGTGTTCTAGGATATAAAGGTATATCCGCAACAGATTATACTCTGATGTAGAGATAATGTTTCTAGTCAAACCAGTTACATTGTAATAGTTTCCTAATTTAAGTACATACCCAAAGGGTAGTTCCTAAACTTAGGTTTCTACGGTTAAAACAGCGACTATCGTCCTATTTTTGATTCGTAGATAGATCTCATCTGAAGTCAGTATCCTGCTTTCAGTATATTCTGCACATCAGCACATATTTATGTACCACATTTAGTATCTAAAATCCAATTTTAATACTAGTTGTGAACATGTTGATGACAAAAATATTTGAAGTCGGAGCCTTGCCCGTCTTCGATTCCTTCATGTCTGCCTTGTCCATACGGCAGTCACGCTTCTAGTGACCTCGTTTGCCACAGTTTAGGCAGACATTTTAGGATATGTCCCATGTCTTCCCAGAAGATTGTGATGATTTTGCCTTTGCCCCTTTTCCACACCCTAGAAGCCTTTGGCCAAGCCTTTGCCTTCTAGGACGTCGAAGTAAGATGCGCCTTGTGCTTCTTGCCTATTGCAAACTCTGGCTTTGTCTCATTGAGTATATCCATTAACTCTCCAAGAGTTTTCTATTGCAATTAGTACTTATAAGATCTAAGGATAGATCTATGAAGATCCTTTAATTTCATTATCATACTATAAGGATCTAATCCTTAGTTCTGATTAAGAAATTAAGGAGTCTTTGCGACAAGCATAATGGATTAAGCACTAAAGTTATCATCACATGAATATTCCAAATATCATGTTCTACTATTTGCTCAACTCTGGGCTTAGGCTCGAGACGTCACTCTATCAAATAAAGTAACTTCTCGGTCTCCAGGACTATCCTGAGATTTTTATTCCCAATTTGAAAATTAAAGTCGTTTAATGACATTTTCACCCATGATTATGTTTTAAACACTAATCTTTCAGTTATTCTTGATTGCTATAGTCCAACTATCCAATCAACGATTTTAGGTACTATTGATTATAATGATTACTATAGTCTAACTATATAATCAACTATAATTTGATAGGTTAAATTCAATTATATTGATTACTATAATCCAATTTTAAAATCAATTATTATTGAAGTAGTTTGAATACAGTCCAACTGTTTAATTTAAAACAATTAAATATTAGTCTAACTAATAAATAATTACGTATTGACGAAAAATGAAATGAGCGCGTATTGGCAAGTAACTAAATGAATATTGCAAATTTAATACTTGCCTCCCACTATTTTTCGGCGAGCCTCTAACCCTCTGTGGAGTACTCGGGAAACCTTGTTTCCTAGTGGGCTAGGATCCCGTTAAATAACACACAATCTTGACTTTGGCCAACAAATTGTATGATAATTAACTAGGTAGAGCTCTAAGATCAATGGATCCCATCCAATTCCTAGATCCAGTAGGTGGACATCCAAGTCCAAAACATATATCTTATATATGCCAATATATCCAATATATTCCCTAACCTTTTTCCTCTGAATCAATTAAGCCTTGGCATTGGCACAACAAACTTAATGATCCCAGTTAAGCGGAACCCATTGACCATGGAAAGTTTCGTAATCGATGTCGATGGACAAGAAGTGATCTTGACTTTGGCCAACAAATCACAACTTGGACAAGACACCGATATGGAACAAAGCCTTCATGATTCAAACACATCCGCGACGGACAAAGGTCTTGAATTTGGCCAACAAACCAGTGTCAATCTTGGATCTTGAGTAAGAATCACTCAATGGAAGGAAAAACACTTAATATGTGTTGATTTTTCAAATTGGGAATAAAATTTCAGGATGGTCCTGAAAACTAATAAGTTACTTTATTTGATAAAATAACATATTAGGCCTAAGCCCGAACATTAAGAAAATAGTAGAGCATGGTCTTTGGAAGATTCATGTGATGATAACTTTAGTGCTTAATCCATTAAGCTTGTCGTAATAGACTCCTTAATTTTTTAATCAGAACTAAGGATTAGATCCTTAAAGTATGATACTGAAATTGAAGGATCTTCATAAATTTATACTTAGATTTTAGAAGTACTAAAATTGCAATAATAACTCTTGGAGAGTTAATGACTATTCTCAAGGAGACAAAGTCAAAAATTTGCAATAGGCAAGTAGCCCAAGGCGCACTTCACTTCAATATTCTATAAACCCGAGGCTAGGCCAAAGGCTTTTGGAATGTGGAAAAGGGCAAAGGAAAAATCATTATAATCTTCTGGGAAGATAAAAGACATATCCCAAAATGTCTGCCTAAATTGTGGCAAACGGGATCGCGGAAGCGTGACTACCGTTTGGACAAAGCAGACATGAAGGATTTAAAGACGGTGCAAGGCTCCGGCTTTAAATATGTTTGTCATAAATATGTTCACTACTAGTATTGAAATTTGATTTTAAATACTTAGTGTGATACATAAATATACTGATATTCAAAATCTACTATGAGCAGGATACTGACTTCAGTTTGAGATTTCTCTGAGAATTGGAAACGGGACGAAAGTTGCTGTTTTGACCGTAGATACCTAAGTTTAGGAACTACCCTCGGGTACGTACTTAAATTAGGAAACTGTTATAATGTAACTAGTTTGACTAGAAACATTATCTCTATATCAGTGTATAATTCGTTGCGGATTTACCTTTATATTATAGAACACTAAAGTGTTTTATTTTATAAAGATGATATTGAGATAAACACATTTGATGTGAATAACAGAATTTATATTTTTGAATATAAATAAATCTCAAACGTACAACATGACAAACAAATAGCTCGAACTGATTTGATCAGAAGAGACTTAATTGTGGTATTGTTGTCTGAGACGCAATTAACAAGACTTGTATATCCACACTTTTGAAGAGTGGGTACTAGGACATATTTGATCCTATTCAAATAAAGTCTACGAATCTAGTTTATTAGGCAAAGTGCCTATAACACCTTTACTTGGTAAAAGTGTAAATGCCACTGATCTGTTAGCCCTAATTCATAGTGAAGCAAGTGGGCCCATGTCTAGCTAGGCTAGATGTGGATATGAATATTTCGTGACCTTTACGGATGTGGCATCGGGTTATGGTTATGTGTTTCTTTTGAAGAACATAAATCGGAAACTTTTACAGTTTCGACACGAAATAGACAAACAGATCGGCTAAAGTATTAAACCGTCACGGTAAGACCGTAATGGCAAATACTTAAGCAATAAGTTTCTAAAATACTTGAAAGAGTATAGTATTCTTTCAATAAGGACTCCTCCTGGAACACGTCAATTGACAGTGTGTCCGAACTGAGTAACCGAATTTTGTTGGACATGATAAGGTTAATCATGAGTCGCTCTGAGCTACCATTTCCTTCAACGGATACACATAAACAGTGCAGAACTTATTTAGAATAAGGTTCCATAAAAATCTATTTGACAGATATCATATTAGATATGAACATGAAAGAAATCGGGTTTCTCATTCCTGAATATTTGGGTATGCTAGGCATATGTTTGGACGATACCAAACTAAAACCCAAATCGGATAAGTGTCGAATTGTAGGATATCTTAGGGATACCAAAGTATAGTACTTATACAACTCACAAGAGAACAATTTAATTGTTGCTCACCATGTGGTTTTCCTACGAGGAATACCGATATGCAGTGGTAAGTGGGAGGATAGTAAAACTCGATGAAAATCGGAGTAATACTATTCTAGGCACCGAGTCCTAATGGAACATAAATAGTTCATCAAGGATGAAACTATACCATTAATCTTCGAATACACAAGAACCGCGTAGGTCGGAGAGAGTCAAAAAACAACCTGGGTATGGGTTTCTGATCTCACCTCATAAAGATGTCAATCTTATTGAGGTATACCAACTGACTACGTATGAGGAAGTGATACAAGGTATCGACTCCCTATTATAGCAAAATGCCAGAACATCCGAAATGGATTCCATGTATATCAACTATGTTTGGATACTAGTTGATGTACCGCAAGGCATTGTGCCTATTGGTACTTTATAAGTCTTCAAGGAAGACGTACATGGATGGCAACATACCAACGTATAAAGCTAGGCTTTTAGCGGAAAGGTATCGTTATCAACATTGTGTTGATTACGATTCAACCTTTTACCTGTTGCCATGGTAAATCCATTTGGATAATGCTTGCTAATGCTGCATGTTTCATTTATGAAATATGTCAGCTGAATGGAAAAATCGCTTTCGTGAAAAGGAAACCTTTTGGAGGATGTTTATAACATCCTGTCGGTTTTGTCGTACCAAAACTAGCAAACAAGGTTTGTAGGTTATTCGATCCATGTTTCAATTGAAGCAAGCATCAGGTTCTTGGAATTGTCGGTTTGATGTAATCATAATAGTTTATGATTTAATTCAAAATGAAATGATTCTTGTGTATATAAGGAGGTTAGTGGGAGCGCACTGACAATAAATGTCCTATATAATAATGATAATATGTCATTTCTAGGAAATGATATTCCCATAATAACTATCGGTGAAAGCTTGGCTTTCGAGAAAACTCTCCGAGAATTCGTACATTGAAAAATGTACTTGATCTAGTGTCGCATACACTTTGAGCATATGGAGTCACAAATAAGCCAGTCCAAGTGATAGTCACTGGATTGAAGTTAAGAACATACTTAGTATCTTAGAGAACTAAGGATGCTGTTTTAATCTATGGAGAATGAGAACTTGAAGTGACTAGGATCACTACAGCAAGTTTCCCAAACGATAAAACGACTATAAGTCGCAAACGGTACTATACAGTTTGAATAACGAAACAGTGAGCTGGAAATCTTCCAAGCAAGATACTGTTACCGAATAAACAACAAATGCGGATTATTACTGCAGCTGAGGCAGCAATAGAAGCCATCTGGGTCGATAATAAATCTAATTAGATTAGATATAATTCTGTTAGCAGCTGAGCTAGGCTACAACACATGCTAAAGAATTATTGGTCTCATCAACGATCCAGATACATACTTCGATATTCATCTGATTCGTTCGGATCATACATCGTGGCGATGTAATGATCGTATAAATCGCATCAGACGATAATCATGCAAATCCACTGACGAAAACCTTTTCTCAGCAATTTGAGCCAACCGTACATAGTTCGGGTGGTAGACACTCGAGTGACTGGCTATAAGCCAAATGGGAGATTATTGGACAATTATGACCCATAGTGTCACTATTTGTACAGATCATGGTGTTGTTGTACAAATTAACTATGTGACAAAGGATATTGCTCTCTTATCATTTGTGATTAGATCACCAAGATGTATAAATGATAGGAGGTCCATATGATTAGTTCCTGGATTGAGAATGATATGAGACAGTATCAGTCCACGAAGGATAAATCATTAAATATCCCTAGTCAGAGTATTATCGAGATTGGACATCGATAATCCGTAAAAGACTATTATTACACTTGTGCGCGTTGTGAGGGCACAACGGCATAGTTCTCATATATTTGGGTATAGGATACTAATGCAAGTGTAATAGGAGGTTGTGTTTTACCGATGGTACGGGAAACAGCTTCGCTCTAGATAGACCCCCTCGGAATTCCATTGGTAGTATGACTATGTGTCTATGGAAGTCCGAAATCAGGGTAGGTGTATTTGGTCTTAACTTGAGACTTGCACCGCTAATACTTACGAAAATCAATATACTTTGGTTTTGGTCGTCCAGGGCTTTAACCGGTTTCTGTGTACGCCTCTTCTGGGTATATCGAGAATCGTAGTGTGTTGGGTGTGATGTCAAGACGGAAGTATCACTTCAGTCATATAGAAATGATGGTCACGTAGGATACGGTACTAGTACTCTTAAGTACTACAATCATCGGGATAAAATGACAAGGTCAGGTTTATCCGATTATAGAGACTAGTAACCAGACATCCGACATGTGCTTCGTACGGGGCAGACACAATTCCAGCCCCAGGCCTAACACGTGATCATCCGATACTGGATCGACACACGCAATACTACGTATACTACGCCTGATATAGATCGCTTATTCCTGTAAGCATATTTCTAGAGAATTGGGTAGGCATGGCGCTTTGCTAGAAGCAAACCTTATCTTGTAAATCGGTAAAAACGTAGTACTAGGTACTTACGTGTTCGGATAGTCCGACGACCAAATTTACTGCCAATATATCCGGGGATCTCATGGGTCGCTTCCCAAAGATTCACCGATGACGTATGACTCGCACTTTATTAATCTGGGATTAATAAATGATGAGAGAGAAAATTAATCTGGGATTAATTGCGAGATATTTTATCTGGGATAAAATATTATTACAGAGAGAGAACGATTAATTTGAAATTAATCGATAAATTAATATATTCGATATATTAAACGAAATTGGATTTCGACGCGGAATTAAAATTAGATTTTAATTCGGGTGAACGAGTTAATTTAGAATTAATTCGTTAGCGATGTGAATAGTGATTTCACTAGGCATAATCATTTAATTACGTCACAACGAAAAATTCGTTAATTTAGAATTAGCGACCCGAGCCCCGAGAGAGTTTGCGAGCGCATTCGCATTTCGAATTCGAGTGCGGCCCGCAAGTCACATCAAGCGTCAAATCTCAAGTCAATCAAGCGTCAAATCACATGTCACTTTGAGTGAATGACATTTGATTGATTGATTGATTGATGGGATTTTTGGGAGCTTTTAAAGCTTGTACTTGTTTGACTTTTGAAAATCAAATTTGGTATATGTTTAATTAATTTTGGAAATTAAAAATATATACACAACTTCCATTCTCTCTCTATGGTTCACAGGTTTTTGGAGCCAAAAACCAACACACTCTCTTCTATTTCTTCTCTTCATCTCACGCCCAAGGGGCAGTCCACTGCCTCCTATTTCTGGTTTCACCGTGAGCAACAAGGAGATTAAAAGTGAGTATTTTATTGCAAAATACACTAGAGCTAGCACTCAAAGGGACATACTAAGGTGATAGGGAACTCACTTCGTGAGGTAGGAATGACCAAACAAAGCTTGGGCTTCATGGATCATGCCAAAGCCGAAAATGGAGGAGCAAACTCACTGCCCACTGCCGAGCTTGGAGGAGGCAGAAAATGAAGTTTTTGTTGTCCACTGCGTCGCTCAATTGATCGATGTGAGTATTCCTCAACTCCCTCGTTGTATTCGCACTTGTTTCATGCTTGTTAAATGATCTTGGGATGCTTATAGAACTCCAACAACATCATCATGATATATGCATTAGGCATATCAAATATTGCCTTTTCAGTTCTGAAACCAGTGAAATAAGAATATATGATTTAACCCTTAAATCCTCATCTTTTTAATTCTGGAAAGTCTCAACTTCCTTCGATGATGCATCTTCAGATGTAGCAAGGGGTAAAGAACCCTCCAATATATATCCCAGCTTCTCAAATCCTAGGACAATCCTCAAATCCATATCCCAGTCAGCAAAGTTCTCAGCACCTTTAAGCTTATTTGTATCCAACATACGAGAAAAATGGTGGTTCGAGAAGCCGCCATTGTAAATCTATCACATAGATAGCGAAAAACGTTTAGCAGAAAAATAGTTTCATATAATATCATAAAGCATTAAATAGATTATGGATTTTTAATCTAACAATGCCCCTCCCACTATTTAATGTAAAATTGTAATCCCCAAACAGAATAACAATTAATCAATAATAAAATTAAATACAATAGTAAAAAGTGGACCCCATGAATATATTTCAGCTTACGGCTTTGGCACGTTCTCGCTTTATATTCATTAGGTAGACAACTCATTGTCAATCACTCACCAGTGACTCCTGGGTTCCGGTCTTGATCATTTCTCATTGTGAGAGCTTTGGCATATTTACAAGGAGGCCTACCAAGGTTAAACTTGTCAATGATAAATTCAAGATACTCGCATAACCCTGACAGCTTTGGCACGTTCATGATCCCGTTTTCGCTTTAATTTACCTAATATCATATATATATCTGGTATAAATAAATTTATACCGGTTATATCCACACAGTTTTGACACATTCTCGGATATGTAGTAGAATATTTATCTATAAGTTGAATTGACAAGACGGATCAAGAAACATGTATCAAATGCATATTAATTATTAAACCTTATTTTAAATATGGATTTTCTGCAAAAGATGTTATACACTTTATTTTAATCAAATTAAATAAATTCATGCATGCATAAAGTTAAGATTAGATTAAATATCAAATTTAAAGGGCTAATCATATCATGGGTTTAGAATCAGAATCGCTCTGATTGTTGGTCGCTAAATATTATCCAAGATCATATAAGCAATGAAATAATGTGAATACGAAAGTAAGAATGGCGGAATCATACTTACAAAGAGCGGATTTAGGATGCGTCAAATATAAAAATTCCTTGTTGAAGTTTCGGCCAAGGTGTACTTTGAGAAGTCTCCAAGCTTCCTCTTTAAATGTTGAATCCAAGCTCCAAGCTCAAGGGATTAGTTTCCCTAACACCTTGATATGATTCCTTGAATGTGCTAGCAAGATTAGAAAGAAAAACAATTTTTCCTTCTTGGTTTGAAGCTCACGGTTTTGAGTTATTGGGAGAGAGAGAGAGTTTTTCAATTTCTTTTCTTTTGTTTTCCAAAAACCTTATGCAAAAATCCTTCTCACATTTTGGTATATGCTTTTCCAAAAAATAAAAGGCAAAATGGAGGGAAAATGGCATTCAATGCCTTCAACAACTCCCATCATGAATAATGACTGGTTGTCAATCACAAAAAGGTGACATGACTTCCATCACTAAAGTGACAGGCGAGGTGACTTGCGATGTGACTTGTGGGCCGCACTTTAATTCAAAATGCGAGTGGGCCCGCAAACACATTCCGGGCTCGGGTTCGTTAATTCCAAATTAACGAACTTTCTGTTGCGACGTAAATTAAATCAAATTTAATTAAATAATTATGCCTAGCAAAATTACTATTCACGTTGCTCGTGAATTAATTCTAAATTAATTCGTTTGCCCGAATTAAAGTCCAATTTTAATTCCGCGTCGAAATCTAATTTCGTTTAATATATCAAATATATTATTTTATCCATTAATTCCAAATTAATTGTTTTCTCTCTTTAAATAGTATTTTATCCTAGATAAAATCTCTCCGTAATTCATCTAAGATTAATTATGTTCGAATCATACGTCATCGGTGAATCTTCGGGAAGCGACCAAGAGATCCCTGGATATGTTGGTAGTTAATTCGGTCGTCGGACTATCCGAACACGTACATACCTCGTACTACGTTTTTACCGATTTACGAGACATGGTTGGCTTCTAGCAAAGCAACGTGCCTACCCAATTCTCCAGAAATATTCTTAATGGAATATATAATCTATGTCAGTCATAGTATACATAGTATTGCGTATTACTATCCAGTATCGGATGTCACATGCAAGGCCTGGGGCTGGAAAAATGTCTGCCACGTACGAAGCATATATCGGATTACAAGCAACTAGTCTCTTTAATTGGATAATCATGACCTTGTCATATTATCCCGATGGTTGCAACCAATTAGAGTACCAGTTCTGTATCCCTGCGTGATCATCATCTCCATATGACTGAAGTGATATTTCCATCTTGACATCACACCCAATACACTACGATTCTCAATAAACCCAGAAGAGGCGTACACAGAACCTGTTAAAGTCCTGGATGACCAAAACCAAAGCGTATTGATTGTCGCAAGTACTAGCGATGCAAGTCTCAGGTTAAGACCAAATACACCTACCCTGATGCGGATTCCCATAGACACATAGTCATACTACCATTGGGATTCCACTGGGTCTATCGAGAGTGAAGTTGTTTCCGTACCATCGGTAAACACAACCTCCTATCACACTTGCATAAGTATCCAATACTTAAATATATGAGAACTATGTTGTTACGCTTCCATAACACACACAAGTGCAATACTAGTATATTCTGCATTATTGATGTCCAATCTCGATAATACTACGACTAGGGATATTTAATGATTAAATCGTTATGGATTGATACTGTCTCATATCATATAATCCGGAGCTAATCATAAGGACTTTTCTCATTTATATATTTAAGTAATCAAATTACAAAATGATAAAATGCAATTTCCATAGTCACATAGTTAATTTGTACAAAAACCACAATGTCTTTTACAAATAGTGACGCTATGGGTCATAATTGTCTAACACTGATACCCTTTTTGTTGGGGTTTTAGGCCGTATTATCGGGTAACATAGAGGAACGCGAAAAATCAATTTTTCCGATTTCAATATTTTTCTTGGGTGATTAAAATAAACTAAATTGTTGATTTTGGTCCTAGTTTGTTAATACAAGCTTACATGATCTCCAATCGATACCAAAATGATTTATATATCTTATATACATCATAATACAATATATATAAATATGAAAAACCCCAATTTTGGTTGAGGTTAAAATCCTAATTTTTCAATTAATCAAATTAACAAAAATTAACCAAAATTATTACAATCCAACACTTTAATTGAATCTCTACAACACTAAATAAGTCTCACCACTTTGAAACAACTCAAGAACAATTCTAGGTCATCAATGAGTGACCAAACAACTCTAGAATGGAAACCAAGTCATCTAATGGCCAAAAGAGAGCTTATTAACACATTACAAGCTGTCTTTAATAACATACATGCAAACATATTTCATTAGAGCTTCCAACATCCTTATTACAAAACCGAGCATCACATGTTGTAGCTAAGAACCATATAAATATTTTTCTTGTTGGAGAAAAGTTGAAAAAACTTACAAATCTTGAAGTTTTCTTCAATTTCTTACTTTGTTCTTCACTTTTTTTTCTCTCAACTTTTCTTTTGTAATATTTGGAGGCTTAACACTCAAGTGAAGCAAAAGAGAAAAAAAAACCCTTAAATACTTAGGGTCGGTCAAAAATTGGGTAAGAAAAAGAAAAAAAAAAGATATTTTCCAATTTTAATGAAATTAAAGAAGTCGAAATCAATTTGATAACTTTTTCTTTAAATGCAAAAGTGAAACATTTACACTAATATCATTTCGAAATTTAAATATTAACTCAGATATTTTATATTTCAATTACCTTAATTATTTAACAATTAAATAATCAAATAATTACTTAAATATAAATATCTAAATATATGTATTATATTTACTTTAAATAATCCAAATACATATATTAATGATATATGTCAAATATCAAAATTTGATAATTAATTAATATGTATTTAATAAAATCATACATTAAATACAAATACACATTAATTAGGAAATGACCGAAAGGCCCCGATGCATGTATCTTTCGTTTAATAGTTAAACGATTTATAAATAATCAATATTATTCATAAATGTTACCCTAGTGCTCTACGAGTATATTTCATTAGTGTGACTCTCTAAGTTCAAACATATCCATCACGAAAATAAATTTTGTACCCATAGTCTACCCACCCGTAAATTATGACGATCATGAATAAACTCGTAGAACCATACAGGTCGAGATCATTGCATACGTATAATCCCTCCGTCACAGGTATCTGGATTATTCCAGAGATATAGATATAAATAGTAAATCTATATATATATATATATAATCATGTCAATGTTTGTATTAACAATCTCTTAATAACACTTAGAACTCATTTCTACAGTGTACCACGGGCCCATGGATTTAACAAATTGCTAATCCCATATTGAATACCTATGCTCTGTACACAGAACTGACGGATCCTTTCTTGACACAAATGGGATATCCTGAGGACCAGTCCACACCCAACGAACAGGCGGAGGTCTGACCTAAATAGGTCGGTGACGTGATTGCCATCAAAGTGTGGATGATATCTCATATATCCACAATGATATCTCAAGTCAAAGAATCATTATACTACTCAACCCGAGAAGATTCTTATTGACGTTGGTGTACCATCCATTAAGAATCTTCGGTGAGTCATTCTATGTTTATCCGATATAAACACCTACATGTTTATACGAGTCTCCAAGTCTCATAGTTCATTAAGAAACAATTGGAATCCAAGATTCCAATATACGATATGTGCCGGTCTTAGCGGGTTTACTTACTGACCAAGTAATGTAAACCTTGACCAAGAACTATTTAAGAAATGATACTGTTATGATACAACTCAGTATCAGTTGTGACACTTTTGCAACTGTATCATAACTAATCATTCTAAGGTCAATTACGTCTTTACCATATATTACGAGATGTTATATTATAGAAACTGTTTATTTTATTCATAATAAAATATTTACAAAAGTATTTACAGGGAAATACATAAGAAATTGGCGCTCCGAACACCAACCCTAACTTAGAGCTGAACACAATTATACATGTATAATATGAGAAACTACCAAAATTTTGTTTCAAATGTGGGACACAAATGGGAAAATACCAGAGAGCGTCAATCAACTGGCGTACCTACAATCCCGCAAGACTCAAACGGAGGGTGCATATGGAGGTAGCAGTGGAGATGCTATGACGGATAAGGTGCTAGGAATAGAGATGAATAAGGGAAACAAGTTGAGGCAGGCAAGGTGGGAGTGGATGAATAAATAGAGATGGATGCAATCAGTCCATGGCGGAGTTCCAAAAGGTGCGACCTATGAGACTTAGGCTCCTCGGGATATCTCTTTACCTGGACTAACAGAAGATATGGATAAGAACTAATTGAGGAACGCCTTAATAAATATTTAAGGAACGCGAAGTGAGGGGACCATTGGGCTTCAGACCAAGCCCGGTGATACTTAAGATAAAAAGCAAAGAGTGGGAGGGACATGAGGTTCTTTTATGAGGAGAGATGGTCTTACCAAAAGACATCCAACCAAATTGTTAAGGACTCTTGGATGGAAAATAACTCAGACCAACGTACAGAGGTTGTGCAGCAGTGGCAGATCGCAAATACTCAAGTGGACAGTCTGCAAAGTTTCCTGAGAGAATCAAAAACTAGAAATGAGAAGATAAGTCACTGAAGGAAAGAACTAAAAGAAGCTACACAACAAGGGGACCAATATTTGCAAGGCCATGAAATTTCAAAACTTGAAAATGAGGCCGACTTTTACCTCCATAAAGAACAAATTTATTGGAAGTATAGATCAAATGCTCATCGGTGATGAATACTAAAAAAATGTACATTTAATAAAGAGAAAATGATCATTTTATACTTATAGTTTCATTAATCCCATTAATTTAACACATTTGTTAAATAATAATTAAATTTATTTGTTATATATTTGTTATTATTTTTTATTTATTTATTGTGTAGGTAAAAACTACTTTGGAAGCTGAACGGGAAAAACGGATATGAGATTTGAATTTCAGGACCCAGAAAACCCAAAATAGTGTGCAGGTAGATTCAAATCGGACTTGAAAAACATTCACCGTGTTTAGATTGGCAACAAAATGAGTTTATAAGCCACACATCCATTATTATTATTATTATTATTATTATTATTATTATTATTATTATTATTATTATTATTATTATTATTATTATTATTATTATTATATTTTGGAGGTCCCACCAAGATTTTATATATATTGTTTTAGAGGTCCCACGATTATATATATATATATATATTATACTATTATAAAATATAAAAAAAATAATAAAGGAAGGGTCATCCACCTTTTCTACTGAAAGGTGGATGACCCCATATTGATAGTTGCATTACTTTTTCAATGCAATTGTCATTTTGGAGCAGAGAGAGTGCTGAGGCCTCTACTATAAATAGAGGTGCTTAGCATCTCAGAAAATTAGCTCATTCCATAGTTCTTTCTTGGAGAATTTGTGGAAATCCAACTCTTGTGTGTTTTATTTTTCAAGTTTTGATGAAATTTTTTCTTTATGTAATAAAATTTTGCATGTTTTTATTCAAATCATTAGTAATTATTGTCATTCTACGATGGTTAAGGTAAAACTCTAAATATGAGATTATAAATTAATCTTACTTATATTATAATATATGAATTGTAATATGAAAACTAATATTTAATCTTCTCTTATATTTGAGGGTGTCTTGATTCGCTTAGACAATCAAATCTTGGTTTGCACAATTAATACTTTACCTTGTATTATATGAGAGAATAATTTAAATCTGGATTAATTATTGATAAATTGTGTTATCACCTTTATGGCTGGTTTTATATATTTGGCATAATAGAGTACATAACTGTATTTGTTATAGACAAATATTATCACCACATTTATGTCTAGTTTTATATGTTTTGATATAATTAATTCCTGAAGTAAGTTAACTGGGTAATAATGACAATTTTTATATTATAAAAAATAAGATTTCTCTATATTTGAAATATCAAGCGTGGATCCTCTAGCTCTAGCATTATATTTTATTGTTGTAGTCCAATTTAAAATTGTTTATCATTTCTAACAATTCAGTCTTTTTTATTTTCACTAGAATTATTATTTATTTTACTAAATCTATTCCTTATGGATCGAACCCGAACTTACCTGGTTATTTTATTACTTCGACACTCTTTTACTTTGGAGTAAAGAACCATTTTGTGAGTGCGTCAAGTTTTTGGCGCCGTTGTCGGGAATATAATTTAGTAGATAGAATAATAATTTAACATCCTTGTAATTTTTTTATCTTTATTTTTTATATTTTCTGCATCTCACTTTTTTCTTTGCATTTGTATAGATCCAAGATGTCATGATTGATCCTAAATGAATTCTGAACCCAGACATCCTACACATAGACAAACTCTGTATTTGATTCTTCAAGGTTACATGAGACATAAAACTCAATTAAAATGGAGCTTGTATTTTGCTAAAGAATTTCTTGAACCAATCTCACCTAGAGATTCTTTCATAATTTTGTGTGAGAACCTAATTCGAGAAATTGAGACAGTTGAGCGAGAAATTCAATTGAGATTTGAATTGATAAGAATCAGAGGACGTTTGAGGACCTAATCGTTACATTTGTGTTTTTCGTCATTTATTTTTACTTTTTTTCTTTGACTTGTTTATTATTATTTTTTTCCTTTTTGTAAGTATTGCATTTGCATATTTAAATTTTAGCATATAGTCTGCATTTAGGTTGCATGAGACATTGGTCTCGATCATCTAGCGATAGATTAAATTGAGAGTCTCAATCACCTTTATCGTCAGTTGAAATGATCGAGAACCGAAATGAAAACCCACATGGCCGAGATGAAAATCCAGTTGATCAGGTAGAATGTGAGTCTCAGTATGGAGATCTTAATCATCCTATGACACTCAGAGAATTCATGAATCCCACATTCCACGGTCTACAATCATAAAATCTCCATGGACATTTACAAGAATTTGAACAGGTATGTAATACTTGCACAAACCAAAATTACATCATAAATATAATTTGACTTAAGTTTTTTCCCTTTTCTTTAAAGGATAAAGCTAAAATTTGGCTGCAATACCTTAGGTCAAGATTCATCAGAATATGGGATGATTTACAAGAATAATTTCTGAAAAAATTCTTTCCACCTCACAGGATAAACTCCTTTAAAAAGAGAATCACAACTTTCACACAAGAGTCAAGGGAAATATTTTACCAATGTTGGGAGAGATTTAAAGAGACGTGGAATGTTTATCCACATCACAGGTTTGAAACATGGAGTATGGTTTCCTACTTCTACGACGGTTTAACACCTCAAAGTAGACAAGTAGTGGAAATGATGTGTAATAGTGAGTTTAGGGTCAAAAGTCCAGAAGATATACTAGATTACCTATAAAACATAGCAGAGAATGCACAATACTGGGACATAATTGGAACATATGAGCCGTCTGTAAAACCATAATCATCTGGTAGATGCATGTTTTGTTAGGGTTGGTGCTCTGAGCGCCAATTTCTTATGTATTTCCCTTTAAATACTCCTGTAAGTATTTTATTAATGAATAAAATAAACAGTTTCTATAATATGAATTATTTTATTATATGGTAAAGACGTAAATGACCATAGAATGATTGGTTATGATACAGTTGCAAAAGCGTCGCAACTGACATTGAGACCATATCATTCTTTAACTGTTCCTGGTCAAGGTTTATAATTACTTGGTCAGTAAGTAAACCCGCTGAGACCGTCACGTGTTGTATATTGGAATATTTGATTTCAATGGTTTCTCAATTAACCATGAGTCTCGGGAGACTCGTATAGACACGTAGGTTTTTATAACCGATAAAAACTGAACGACTCACCGAAGATTCTTAATAGATGGTATACCAACGTCAATAAGAATCTTCTCGGGTTGAGTGAGCATAGTGATCCTCCGAATTGAGGTACCACAGTGGATATATGAGATATCCTCCACACTTTGATGGCAGTCACGTCACCGATCTATTTAGATCAGACCCCCGTCTGTTCGTTGGTTGTGGTCTGATCCTCAGGATATCCGGTGTTTATCAAGATAGGATTCATCAGTTCTATGTATAGAGCATAAGTATCTATTATGGTATTAGCAATCTGTTAAATTCATGGGCCCGTGGTGCACTGTAGAAATGAGTTCTAAGTGTTATTGAGAGATTGCTAATAGAATCGTCGACGTGATTATACCTATAGAGATTTGACGTTTATATCTATATCTTTGGGATAATCTGGATACTTATGACAGAAGGATTATACGTATGTAGTGACCTCGACCCGTATGATTCAGAGATTTTATCCGTGTTCGTCATAATTTACGGGTGGGTAGATTATGGACACGAAATTGAATTTCGTGACGGATATGCCTGAACCTAGAGAGTCTCACTAATGAAATATACTCGTAGAACACTAGGGCAAAATTTATAAATAATACTGATTATTTATAAGTCGTTTAACTGTTAAACGATAATACATGCGTTTGGGATCTTTCGGCCATTTATTAAATTTCAAATTGTGACATTTGATATTTATAATTAATATATGTATTTTGATTATTTAATATAAATATAATACATATACTTAAGATATTTGTATTTAATTATTTGATTATTCAAATGTTGAATAATTAAATTAATTAAATAGTAAATATTTTTTTACTTTATTAAAGTAAGATAAATGGCTAATTTTAATTGGTTTAAATGGATAATTTTGATTTGATCAAATGGTTTAATTTGATTGGGACATTTGTAGGTTTCATATAATGGTTAAGTGATATATATTTATAATTTTCCAATTATAATTAATGAAATAAAAATTGGAAAATACATGGCTATTATTTATTTCATTTTTCGGTTATTTGAGAATAAATAAGTAAGCCATATTTTTCTTTTTTTGTTTCATAATTCAGTACCATAGATCAAAATACAAAAGTGAGTTGAGAGAAAAAGAGAAACAAAGAAAAGAAAGCTTGGAAATTTTGTAAGTTTTTCTTACTTTCTTCTTCATGAAAAATGTTTCTATGATTCAAGCCTACAATTTATGTAGCTTAGATTTTTCTCTACTCTTTTGTGTATGTATTTTGATGGTTGGGAACTTGATAGAAAGATGGAAGCATGTATATGTATAAAAAAATACATGAAATTAGTTTATTTGTATTCTTTTTGCCATTTGATGGTGAGTTGCCATTCTAGAGTTACTTAGCCACATATAAATGACCTAGAATTGTTCTTGAGTTGTTTCATGATGGTGAGACTTGTTTAGTGTGGTAATAATTGAATTAAAGTGTTGAATTTAATTAATTTGGTGTTAATTTGTCAATTTATGGAAATTGTAAAATTAGGGTTCATAACCCACTCCGAATTTGTGTCTTTTCATATATGTGTTAATTAATTATGTGTATATGATGTATATTAAATTTAGGAATTATTGGATTTGATCTTGACATGTTTTGAACAAAAAGGACCAAATTGTAAATTCTTGAAAGTTTGGGGACCTTTCGAAAATATGAGGGAAATCTGTTTCATTGAGTTGAAAATTGTATTTTCATGTATAAGACATGTATAAATCATTTTGGGATTGATTTGGAATCAATTAAAATTATATTTGACAATTTAAGACTAAAATGATAAATCATTTAGGGGCTAAACGGAAATTAAGGAAAATTTTGATTTTTGGGTAAAAATTTCAGTTTTTAAGTATTGAGTAATTAAAATAAATTAGTTTATTTTAATTATCCAAGAAAAATTATTGAAATCAGAAAATTTTGATTTTCCGCGTTCCGTTGCGTTTACTCGATATTGCCGCTTAAAACCCCAACAAAAATGGTATCAGAGCAGGTCTGAACCTAAACACATGATATGAATATGCCTTTAAATTCAGTTTTTATTTTGTTCTTGCTTTATGCATGCTTGTATTTATTTAATTTGATTAAATTAAATGCGTAACATCTTTGTGGAAAATCCTTATTTAATAAGGTTTTAAAGTAATATGTATTGGATGCTTATTTCTTGGTCCGTCTTGTCAATACGATTTATGGATATCTGTTCTATGGTTGCATCTGAGAAAGTGCCAAAGCAGTGAGGGTGGAAATTTATCTATACCGGATGTATATGTGATACTAGGTAATTCAAGCGAAAGCGGAAATTATGAACGTGCCAAAACTGTCAAGGCTACACAATTATCTTGAATTTATCATTCACAAGTTTAACCTTGGTACGCCTTCTTGTGAACGTGTCAAAGCTGTCACAATGAGAAACGACCAGGACCGGAACCCATGAGTCACTAGTGAGTGATTGGTAATGAGTTGTCTACTTAATGAATATATGTAGGCGAGATCGTGTCAAAGCTGTGAGCTAAAATTTATTCATCGAATCCACATTTCACTATTATATTTAATTTGATTAATTGTTTATTTGCATTCTGTTTGGGGATTACAGTATTGCATGTAATAGTGGGAGGGGCATTTTTAGATTAAAAATCCATGATCTATTTATGCTTTGTTTATTTTATATTATATGAAATTGTTATATCTGCTAACCGTTTTTCGCTATATATATGATAGATTTGCAATGGCGGCACCAGCTTCTAATCCTTTTGCTCGTATACTTGATACAAACAAGCTTAAAAGGCACCAAAAACTTTACAGATTGGGACTTGGATCTAAGAATTATTCTTGGTCTGAGCAAATAGAATATGTGTTAGAAGGTTTATTGCCACTTGCCATAGCAGATGATGCAACACAAGAGGAATATGAGATTCTCCAAAAGTGGAGAGATGATGATAGGAGGGTCAAATCATATATTCTCAATTCCTTGGTACCGGGCTTAAAAGGTAATATTTTGGATTGCCTGACGCATATACTATGATGATGCGACTGCGAGAATCCTTTATGAACCAATAACAGGTCTCAGTTAATAAAATTGTAATGGAATTGTTTCATGCAAAACTTGAAGAGTGACAGACTGTGAGCCCTCATGTACTTCATCTGATCGATCTGATCGAACAGTTGAGGCGCTATAATTTCCCTATGAATGACAATTTAGGACGGAGTGTCATACTTAGATCTCTCCCAGCATCATATCACCAATTTGTAATGTATTTCAATATGAATGGGATTAGCTGTTCTTACCAGGAGCTGCATAAGATGTTGCAAACTGTGGAGGAAGATTTAAGGAATGGAGTACCGACTTACCCTCCTAAATCCACTACTTTTCCTGCTTCCTCCCAATCTAAACAGAAAGGGAAGAAGAAGAAAGCAAAGAAAAAGAAGGGTTCGAATCTTCCACCATAGGGTAAGATAGCTAAACCAAAGAGAGCTACCGAAGATAAATGCCACCACTGCAGCAAGATCGGCCATTGGAAAAGGAACTGTCATGATTACCTGGCCCAAATCAGAAATGAAAGAGCATCTACTTCAGGTACATTAATTTTTCCCATTATTGATATCTCATTAGCTTGTGAAGCTATGTCATCCAGTTGAATTTTGGATTCTGCTTGTCCAATTCACATTTGCAATTCATTACAGGTGCTGAAAGAAAGTAGACAGCTAAAATCTGTGGAGATGCAATTGCGATTAGAGAGTGGCGACTCTCTAGATGCAGTTACTGTGGGCTTATGCGAGATTCCCTACCCAGTGGGAGACTTTTGTTGCATGACTATTTTTTTATACCGGGATGTGTTGCGAATATTATGTCACTTTTTGTATTAGATACTGAAGGATATAATGTAAATATTAAGAATCGTTCTTTATATTTATATGATAGATATAATGTTCAGATCCTAGTTTGTCCAAATGAGCATGGTCATTACATTTTGCATCAAGATACCTTTAATGCTGGAATTAATAAATGTAAAGTATCTGATATAAATAATATTGAACTGTGGCATATGAGGTTGGATCATATATCCGTGAAATGCCTAACCCAGTTGGTTAGGAATGGTTTGATACAAGATCTTACCATTGAACCTTATCCAACTTGTGAATCTTGCATTCGGGGTAAAATGACCAAAGCCTCATTTTCGGGTGTGGGACACCGAGCCACTGACTTTTTGGAACTAATACATTCTGATGTATGTGGTCCCATGAGTCACACTACTCACAGTGGTTTTTCATACTTCGTTTCCTTTACCGATGATCTGTCACGATACCGTTTTATTTATTTGATGAAACATAAATCGGAAACCTTTGAAAAGTTCAAAGAATTCCTAAATGAAGTAGAAAAATATACTGAAAAATATACTAAATGTCTTCGATCTGATCGAGGCGGTGAATATATGAGTGGTGAGTTCACTGATTATTTAAAGGAGAAGGGGATTCTCGCTCAATATACTCCTCTGGGTACTCCACGACACAATGGAGTGTCCGAAATGAGAAATCAGACTTTATTGGATATGGTTTGATCGATGTTGAGTTTTATAGATTTGCCCTATTATTTATGGGGTTATGCTCTTTTGACTGATGCTCATCTATTGAATAAGATTCCTTCAAAGGTTGTTCCTACGACTCCGTATCAGATATGGACCGGTAGGAAACCGAATCTTAATTATATTAAGATTTAGGGTTGTCCTACCTATGTCAGGATGGCTCAGCAAGATAAGCTTTCGCCTCGAGGGCAAAAGTTTAGGTTTGTTGGATATCATTCAAATACGAAAGGATATTTATTCTATGATACCAAGCATCGAAATGTGTTCGTAGCTCGCTTCGTAAAATTTCTAGAAGTAGAATTTTGTCTGAAGGAGGTGATCATAGACAGGTTGAACTTGATGAAGTACAACCTGGAACCAATGAACCATTGGAGGAACCCAAAGTTCAAATAGATGGAGAACCTTCAACAGACACACTCTGTAGGTCTCAAAGGATGTCTAGACCTCATGAATGCTTGTATTTAATACAAGAAAAAAATCTAGATATTCTCTTAATCGAAGAGACTGACCCTTACACATATAGAGAAGCGATGTTGGACATTGACTCCGCGAAGTGGCAAGAGGCCATGAAATTAGAGTTAGACTCTATGCATCAGAATCAAGTTTGGGACTTGGTCCGCTTCCTGAAGGAATTGTTCCTGTCGGTAGTAAATGGGTTTACAAAAGGAAGCATGGGCATGACGGAAAGGTTGAAACCTTTAAGGCCAGACTGTTAGCTAAATGTTATACGCAGCGACCTAGTGTCAACTACAATGAAAAATTTTTGCCAGTTGCGATGCTAAAGTCTATAAGGATTTTGTTGTCTATTGCTGCGTACCATGATTACGAGATTTGGTAAATGGATGTCAAAACGGCTTTTCTAAATGGATTTCTTGATGACGAAATCTATATGGAATAGCCGGAGGGTTTTGTATCTATCGAAACCTCAGGCATGGTTTGTAAGCTTAGGAAGTCCATTTATGGACTTAAGCAAGCTTCGCGAAGTTGTAATCTTCGATTCGACGAGATTATTAGATTGTCTGGTTTTCACAAGAATATAGAAGAATCTTGTGTGTACCAAAAAGCCAGTGGGAGTATGATAGTATTTTTGGTCCTCTATATTGATGACATCCTAATCATTGGGAATGATATAAGAATGATGTTGGGCGTCAAAGCTTACCTCTGTAAGAATTTCTCCATGAAGGACCTGGGTGAAGCTTCTTATTTTTTGGGTATAAAACTCTATAGGGATAGAGAAATAAAGCTTATTGGGTTATCCCAATCAACGTACATAGATAAGATCTTAGAATAGTATAATTTTGCTAACTGTAAGATAGCAAATATACCGTTCAGACATGGCATTCATCTTTCGAAAAAGATGTGTCCGTAAACAGAAGATGGGAATATTAGAATGTCTAATTATCCTTATGTTTAATGTTTGGGTAGTATTATGTATGCCATGTTATATACAAGGCCTGGTATTAGCTACGCGGTTATTGTAACCAGTAGATATTAATCCAATCCAGGAAATGACCATTGGATGGCCGTTAAACATATCCTGAAGTATCTCAAAGATACTAAGGATAAGTTTATTATATATGGAGGAAATGAACAGCAGGTTAATGGGTATACGGATTCTGATTTTCAATCGGATCCCGATGATAGAAAGTCTACATCAGGATTCGTATTTACCCTTAACGGTGGTGCAGTTTGTTGGAAAAGTTCCAAATAGGGGTCTACAGCTGATTCCACCACAAAGGCGGAATATATTACTGCTTCTGAAGCTGCAAAAAAAGCTGTTTGGATTAAGAAGTTTATCATAAAATTGGGAGTTTTCCCAAATATCGAGAATCTGATTCCGTTATACTGTGATAATACTGGAGCCATTGCGCAAGCAAATGAACCAATGGCGCATAAAAAAATCGAAGCATGTGGAACGAAAGTATCACATCATTCAAGAGATTGTGTCGCGAGGTGACATTGTTGTGTGCAAGGTTCCAAGTGAAGATAATGTAGCAAACCCGTTTACGGAGGCCATACCTCTGAAGTTATTTCATAAACATTTGGAGTCGATGGGTATTAGATACAACCGATATTGGCACTAGAGAAAATGTGAGATTTTGTTAGGGTTGGTGCTCTGAGGGCCAATTTCTTATATATTTCCCTGTAAATACTCTTGTAAGTATTTTATTAATGAATAAAATAAATAATTTCTATATATGAATTATTTTATTATATGTGTGGACAACAGAACCTGGGCGTAGCTGTTCTAGGCTCGCGGCCTAGTTGGGAAGTACGAAATAACATGGAGTCGCCACCCGGTGTGAACCGGGACAAAGATTTAAGGCCGCACTCACCCTCACTCGCAAGGGAAGACCTCAAACCGTTGGGTTCGGAATGGTCCCTTACTTATGTCACTTGTAATGAAAGGATTTATGTAATAATTTAATCAAGTCTAAGTAACACTTATTTCCAATAGGATCATGCTTCTAAATTCACATGCATACATCAACAAGTTCATCACAACATGCAACATCACATGGCAATCTCATGAACATATTTCAATCATATGATATGGAAAACTAAGAACAACCTAATCATGCTTGAGTACTATCTCATGAATACATCGAATGGATAAATGCAGGAATACAAATAATATGATTGGCTACATAATGCAACGACATATCAACCAAGAGGCAATTATGCATGAATATGATAAGACAGACTCAGTTCAGTGTGTGCGCGTTCGTGTAGCGTTCGTAAACGCGTTCGAACGGTAAACAGAAGGTTCGCGTTCGTGTAGCGTTTGATAACGCGTTCGAACGGGACCAGACCTGATGATACAAAATGCATGCGCGTTCGAGTAGCGTTTGATAACGCGTTCGAACGATAAACAGAAGGTTCGCGTTCGAATTGCGTTCGATGACGCGTTCGAACAGGAACTGGCAGATTGCATACATTCATATGGTTTTAGATATCGCATTCAAACAGGATTACAACAACGACATATCTAATCACATGGACACCTAAATCATGCATAAAGATTAACATACTAAGGGCTAAATCATGCTAAATAAATAAATAACGTGCTAACTACATCATGCTCAAATACAAGTTTGGATGAAACGAAATACATGTATCCCTCAAGTGGTACGTGGAGTTGTATCCCGAGTACAGACCGCACTACCGTCCATTCGGATTCGGCTACGAAATTTACGTCCGGGTTTCCATCCGATATACCACAAAAGAGAACACGCATTCCGTTCATCTAGAGTTCACATCATGCCTCAACAAACGACTCTCATGCGATAATAAATAAAAGACAAATGAAAGATAATAAATACAAGGTGCCCTCAGGTCTAACCTTTTATGTCGTCTCTCGGTAGTACGGTGTACGGTCGTCGGAAGGGTGGATGCTCCGCAACTCTTCCGGTTCACTGGTTCACTGCTCTCGTTCGTTGTCTTACTGTTTTGGGTCGTCGTTCTCCGTCTTTTGCTGCTGTTTTGACTCCGATTCGCTGCCGCTGCTACTGTTTTGCTGCTGTATTTTAGTTACTGTTTTTGGGATGTTTTGGCTACTGTTTTGGGTGTGATTTTCGGTGATGTTATGGTGTGGTTCGGGGGCTGTTTTATGTGTGTGTTTAGGGCTGCTGTATGGGCTGTTTTAGGAGGTGTAGGGGCTGCTGTTTTCGGTTGTGGAGTGGGGGAGATGAAGGGGATTATTTTGTTTTTTCTTCTTGTTATTGCCGTGAGTGGCTAGGGCTCTTGGTGTGTTGTGATTTGTGTGAGTTGTGTGTATCTTATGTGTATGAGCCAGGGGAGGCTTTTCTTGTATGAATGAGCTAGGCTTGAGAAGGTTGGTGAAGGTTCTTTATATAGAGAAAGGTTAGGGTTACTCCTTGTCTCACAAGGAAGGGATTTTGGCATTAAGAGGAGGATTTGATTTGGTTTTCAACAAGGAAAGATTAGATTGATGGGGGACAAATTTGGTTTAGATTAGGAATACAAAATATTTAATTTGTTATGATTGATTTTAATTAGGCATGACATCTTTTTAATTTAGTATGTGATTTGTTTAGTTAGGAAGGAATCTTGTGTAATTGGTGGGTGAATATCTTAATTAAGGGATTAAAATATTTGATTGATTTTAATGTTTATTTTAATTTGGTATGTGATTTTTAGATTTGTTTTGATTTCACCATGTGTTAAATATGTGTTTTAAGTGGGCTTGGGCGTGTGGGCCAAGGCTTGGGCGAATTGGGCTTGATGTGAGGCTAGCAGCAAAACCAGAATTACCGACACCGTTCGAACGCCTCCTCGAACGCGGCACGAACGCGCGCAATCTGTTTTGCGTTCGAACGTATACACGAACGCAGCACGAACGAAAACAGTGAACCTTGTTTATTCTGAATTTCCCCTTCCGATGTCCGTTTTCCGTGACCTCCGTGACTTAAAAGGTAGTGTCTCCAAATGAGACTCATCATAGGGACTTATGTGCAAAAATACAGTGCCTACAGTCGCCCCACTTTGATGGGACTTGTGTAATGTGTAACAGTGACAATCCTATCAAAGTTATGCAATGCATTTTCACTTACCTGGCTCGCCAACTGCCACTTGACTTTCCACGTGTTGAGTTGAGTTGATATGGGTGGTGAGGTGCTGCGACCCTTGGTTCATTCCCGAACCGTGCTGTGATGTGGTCCATTCCCGAACCGTTACCGTGAGATGTCCATTCCCGAACTGTTTCTGTGAGTTGTCCATTCCCGAACTATTTTTGTAAGGTGGTCCATTCCCGAACTGTTACTGCATGAGGTGGTCCATCCCCGGACCGTTACTGTATGAGGTGGTCCATTCCCGAACCGCTACTGTACGAGGTGGTCTGTTCCTGAATCGTGCTTCTATTCTTGGAGTGCCATTCCCGGCTTGTTCATTCCTGAACTCTGCTCCATTCTTGGATTGCCATTCTTGGTTTGTTCATTCTCGAACCTGCTCCATTCTTGGATTACCATTCTCGGCTTGTTCATTCTCGAACCTGCTCCATTCTCGGATTTACATTCCTCGGCTTGTTCATTCTTGAACCTGCTCCATTCTTGGATTGCCATTCTTAGCTTGTTCATTCTTGAACTCTGTTCCATTCTCGGATTACCATTCTCGACTTTTTCATTCTTGAACCTTGCTCCATTCTTGGATTGCCATTCTTAGCTTGTTTATTCTTGAACTCTGTTCCATTCTCGGATTGCCATTCTCGGCTAAACTGATACTGATACTGGTGTGGGTGTGGGCCTCGCCCCCCGGGACTCATCCCCAAAACTAAAACTGATGTGGGCCTCGGCCCTGGGACTCATCCCCAAAACTAATGATGTCGTGGGCCTCGCCCCCAAGCTGATACTGATGCGGGCCTCGGCCCTGGGACTCATCCCCAAACCGCAACTGATATGGGCCTCAACCCTGGGACTCATCCCCGAGACTACTACTCATATGTTGCTGATTCTGAGTGGCTTGTCTTTGCCGCTTTCTTCTTTCTCTTCTATGAAACCTGTGAATACAGAACAAAACAAACACAAAGAGAATGCAGAATATGTTACGTGTATGCATGCATGCATGAGTTGATTTTCTATCCCGTTGGGTCAGGTCTTCCTCGGTTCATTTCCGAACCGTGCTCCATTTTCGTAGTGCCATTCCCGGCCAAACTGATGCTGATAATGTGGGCCCCCCCCCCCCCGAGATTCCCTCCTGAAGTTGATACTGACATGGGCCTCGTCCCTGGGACTCATCCCCGAAACCATACTGATATGGGCCTCAACCCTGGGACTCATCCCCAACTGAAGCTGATGTGGGCTTCGCCCCCGACCTGATACTGATGTGGGCCTCGGCCCTGGGACTCATCCCCAAACTGATGCTGATTCTTTTCTGAAACTGACTGAACTGTCGCTGTGGTCCGAAGGTTCCCCTGTTCTAAGCATCATTAAGTATCATAGTACCAAGGTTGGATGCCTTTATCAAATATACTCATTTTGCAGGAAGAGGCTTAGGCAAGTGAACGAAATAAACGTCTTTATTATCGTTGAGGAAAATGTTCGAACAAGTAAACAAAATTAATGTCTTTATTAAAGAAAAAGCTGGATCAAATAGACTAGGAGGGACAGCTCCATCATCCGCAGTACTGCCTTCTTTTTTTTTGGCCTATGGTTTTTCACTGTCATCCATGTAAGAAGTTTGGTGGTTGAGGGTTTGGAGGACAAAAGTTTCGGGCAATCCGGAGTTGATCATGTAGGTGGGTGGTGGAACATAATGGTAGTTTGGTAGAGGGTTTCTGTGTGTATTGGGTTGTTCTTTTTCAGGGTCGGGTATTTTGTGGGAATCTATGAGATCTTGAATTTCATGCCTGAGGCGGGTGCAGTTGTTGGTGTCATGGCCATGTAGTTGGTGGAAGTGACAATAAAGGTTCACATTTATGTGCGGTGGTGGGGGGTGTGGAAGTGGTTTGCCTTCTAAGGGTTTCAAGAGTCCTTGTCCCTGTAACTTTTCAAATACCTTCGACAAAGGTCTACCAAGGTTGGAGAATTGCCGGTCCCTGATGGCAGTAACCTCGGCAGTAGCGGGCTTGCTCTCTGAATGCCCCCCAAAAGTTCTTCTATTCTGGCCATAAAACTTTCTGTTTTCAGCCTCTTCTTCCTCAACATCCATGACAGTTTCCCTCAACTGTCGGAAATCCACCATCATTGAAGTCATCCTCCTCAACTTGCCATAGATCGAGGGCTTAGTGCCCTTGATGATCATTTTGAAGGCCGAGTCTGCATTTTCAAAAGCTGGCTTCTCCAGCGATCCACATACTCTTTGAAGCTCTCATCTAGCTTCTGCTTAGTGTTCTCCAGATCTCGGAGTGACAAATCAATCTCCAGGTCCGTAACATACTGCTTTAGGAAGGCATCAGCCAGTTCCTTCCAATCTTCCTTAACCTTTTTCTCAAGGCTGTGGTACCAAACTACGGGTGCCCCCACGAGTGACATCCCAAACATTTTCTGAGCTTGGCGCTGCGTCAGGCCCACCGAACTCATTACCGCGACATATTGCCGGAGATGGACCCTCGGGTCCCCATTTCCATTGAACTTAGCCATATCCGGCATTCTGAACTGAGCTGGTAGCTGTTCTTCAAAGGTCATCGCCTCATAGTCTAGTAAGTCTTCGTCCTTACCCTTCATCTTACGGGTAACGGACTCTACCTGGTCACGAAGTTTCTGTATCTCGGCCTGAGACCCAATCACTCTGCCTGTTGCATACTCTGCCATATCATCATCAAAAGCGGGGATATCATCCCCCAACCCATTCGGAGGCTCCTCGCGCCTTACATTCTCAGAATTTCCCCCAGCACGGGGCACAGCCATATTTGTCATGGCAGTAGTCAAGGCTTGCAACTGTTCAGTGACCTTGGCGAGACCGTTTTCCAACTGATCCATACGGGATACCTCAATATCTGATTCACTCATGTCTGTTTCCAGTATTTTGATGAGTCTTCCCTTTTCCCTAACCCAACGGAATCTATGATGGCTTTCAGAACACAAGGGTTAACATGATGTATGTATGCATGGGGTGCATGGGGTGCATATGATACAAGGAATATATCAACTCATTAAAATTCTCACACAAATCGGCCCATCATCATTTTAGAAGCTTTTGGGCTAACTGTCATAGGAGTGAACTCGTCCCAGTTTAAATGGCCCAACAAGTTCACATCTCATGGCAAGAAGTCCAACCGTATCCAAATGATAATGTTCCTAAACACAAACATATAATGGCCCATTGGCGTTTTAGAAGCTTTTGGCCCAATCATCATAAGATATGTTCTTGTCCCAGTTTAAATGGCCCAACAAGCCCATATCTCATGACAAAAGGTCCGAATGGATCCAAATGACAATGTTCCCAAACACAAGCATACAAGAAAGATAATGCAAACATAAAACAATAATTTCTACAGAATGGCCCATCAACATTTCAGAAGCTTTGGGCCTAATAGTCATAAGGTACGAACTCGCCCCAGTTTAAATGGCCCAGCAAGTCCGCATTTCTGACAATAGTCCAACTGCATCCAAATGAGGATGGTCCACAAGCACATATTCAAGGAAATAATTGTTACTTTAGCCAACCCGGTCTATGGGTGGGTTAGCAAGAGTATATACAAAGGCTCTCACCGGCGAAGGATGGCCCACAACTAGGTCTCCCCACTCAAGGGTTCGAGCAACCAAGTGAGCGCACCCTTTTTTATACACTAAGGTACGTGCCAATGAGCTATGGTGTGTGACGGACTGTCAAATGGATTTCCCGTTGTAGATTCCCCAGAGGGAAGGTGGAGCGAGGCTCACTTAAATACCCAAGCCTCTTAGGCTCTTATCGCTTGGTGTCAGGAATAAACAACGAGTCCTCCAAATTAGTCCATCACAAAAGGCTACGAGTAGATGGCTATCTAGGTGCCTTCACAGCTTTTCCTTCTAGAAAGGTAGTGAGTGAAGGAAGACACCAAACCATTACCTAGCCTTAAAATGCCTTTGATTAAACCCTCATTTATCCACTATAGACACGGTCAATTAAAACATAAATCCAAACATTACAAGACAATATTTCGGGGCCAATTCTCTATCCCCAGTGGAGTCGCCAGACTGTGGACAACAGAACCTGGGCGACGCTGTTCTCTAGGCTCGCGGCCTAGTTGGGAAGTACGAAATAACATGGAGTCGCCACCCGGTGTGAACCGGGACAAAGATTTAAGGCCGCACTCACCCCTCGCAAGGGAAGACCTCAAACCGTTGGGTTCGGAATGGTCCCTTACTTATGTCACTTGTAATGAAAGGATTTATGTAATAATTTAATCAAGTCTAAGTAACACTTATTTCCAATAGGATCATGCTTCTAAATTCACATGCATACATCAACAAGTTCATCACAACATGCAACATCACATGGCAATCTCATGAACATATTTCAATCATATGATATGGAAAACTAAGAACAACCTAATCATGCTTGAGTACTATCTCATGAATACATCGAATGGATAAATGCAGGAATACAAATAATATGATTGGCTACATAATGCAAGGGAGATCAACCAAGAGGCAATTATGCATGAATATGATAAGACAGACTCAGTTCAGTGTGTGCGCGTTCGTGTAGCGTTCGTAAACGCGTTCGAACGGTAAACAGAAGGTTCGCGTTCGTGTAGCGTTTGATAACGCGTTCGAACGGGACCAGACCTGATGATACAAAATGCATGCGCGTTCGAGTAGCGTTTGATAACGCGTTCGAACGATAAACAGAAGGTTCGCGTTCGAATTGCGTTCGATGACGCGTTCGAACAGGAACTGGCAGATTGCATACATTCATATGGTTTTAGATATCGCATTCAAACAGGATTACAACAACGACATATCTAATCACATGGACACCTAAATCATGCATAAAGATTAACATACTAAGGGCTAAATCATGCTAAATAAATAAATAACGTGCTAACTACATCATGCTCAAATACAAGTTTGGATGAAACGAAATACATGTATCCCTCAAGTGGTACGTGGAGTTGTATCCCGAGTACAGACCGCACTACCGTCCATTCGGATTCGGCTACGGAATTTACGTCCGGGTTTCCATCCGATATACCACAAAAGAGAACACGCATTCCGTTCATCTAGAGTTCACATCATGCCTCAACAAACGACTCTCATGCGATAATAAATAAAAGACAAATGAAAGATAATAAATACAAGGTGCCCTCAGGTCTAACCTTTTATGTCGTCTCTCGGTAGTACGGTGTACGGTCGTCGGAAGGGTGGATGCTCCGCAACTCTTCCGGTTCACTGGTTCACTGCTCTCGTTCGTTGTCTTACTGTTTTGGGTCGTCGTTCTCCGTCTTTTGCTGCTGTTTTGACTCCGATTCGCTGCCGCTGCTACTGTTTTGCTGCTGTATTTTAGTTACTGTTTTTGGGATGTTTTGGCTACTGTTTTGGGTGTGATTTTCGGTGATGTTATGGTGTGGTTCGGGGGCTGTTTTATGTGTGTGTTTAGGGCTGCTGTATGGGCTGTTTTAGGAGGTGTAGGGGCTGCTGTTTTCGGTTGTGGAGTGGGGGAGATGAAGGGGATTATTTCTGTTTTTCTTCTTGTTATTGCCGTGAGTGGCTAGGGCTCTTGGTGTGTTGTGATTTGTGTGAGTTGTGTGTATCTTATGTGTATGAGCCAGGGGAGGCTTTTCTTGTATGAATGAGCTAGGCTTGAGAAGGTTGGTGAAGGGTTCTTTATATAGAGAAAGGTTAGGGTTACTCTTGTCTCACAAGGAAGGGATTTTGGCATTAAGAGGAGGATTTGATTTGGTATTCAACAAGGAAATGATTAGATTGATGGGGGACAAATTTGGTTTAGATTAGGAATACAAAATATTTAATTTGTTATGATTGATTTTAATTAGGCATGACATCTTTTTAATTTAGTATGTGATTTGTTTAGTTAGGAAGGAATCTTGTGTAATTGGTGGGTGAATATCTTAATTAAGGGATTAAAATATTTGATTGATTTTAATGTTTATTTTAATTTGGTATGTGATTTTTAGATTTGTTTTGATTTCACCATGTGTTAAATATGTGTTTTAAGTGGGCTTGGGTGTGTGGGCCAAGGCTTGGGCGAATTGGGCTTGATGTGAGGCTAGCAGCAAAACCAGAATTACCGACACCGTTCGAACGCCTCCTCGAACGCGGCACGAACGCGCGCAATCTGTTTTGCGTTCGAACGTATACACGAACGCAACACGAACGAAAACAGTGAACCTTGTTTATTCTGAATTTCCCCTTGCGATGTCCGTTTTCCGTGACCTCTGTGACTTAAAAGGTAGTGTCTCCAAATGAGACTCATCATAGGGACTTATGTGCAAAAATGCAGTGCCTACAATATGGTAAAGACATAAATGACCATAGAGTGATTGGTTATGATACAGTTGCAAAAGCGTCGCAACTGACATTGAGCAATATCATAACAGTATCATTATTTAACTGTTCCTGGTCAAGGTTTACAATTACTTGGTCAGTAAGTAAACCCGCTGAGATCGGTACGTGTTGTATATTGGAATATTGGATTCCAATGGTTTCTCAATGAACTATGAGTCTCGGGAGACTCGTATAGACACGTAGGTATTTATATCGGATAAACACTAAATGACTCACCAAATATTCTTAATAGATGGTACACCAATGTCAATAAGAATCTTCTCGGGTTGAGTGAACATTGTGATTCTCCGATTTGAGGTACCACTGTGGAAGTATGAGGTATCCTCCACACTTTGATGGCAGTCACGTCACTGATCTATTTAGATTAGACCTCTGTCTGTTCATTGGGTGTGGATTAATCCTCAGGATATCTTGTGTGCATCAAGATAGGATCCGTCAGTTCTGTGTACAGAGCATAGGTATCTATTATGGTATTAACAATCTGTTAAATTCAAGGGGCTGTGGTGCACTGTAGAAATGTGTTCTAAGTGTTATTAAGAGATTGCTAATAGAATCATCAACGAGATTATACATATAGAGATTTGACGTTTATATCTATATCTCTGGGATAATCTGGATACTTGTGACGGAAGGATTATAAGTATGTAGTGACCTCGACCTGTATGGTTCAGAGATTTTATTTGTGTTCGTCATAATTTACCGGTGGGTAGATAATGGACACGAAATGAATTTCGTGATGGATATGTCTGAACCTATAGTGTCTCACTAATGAAATATACTCGTAGAGCAGTAGGGTAATATTTATAAATAATAATGATTATTTATAAGTCGTTTAACGGTTAAACGATAATACATGCGTTTGGGATCTTTCGACCATTTATTAAATGTCAAATTGTGATATTTGATATTTATAATTAATATATGTATTTTGATTATTTAATGTAAATATAATACATATATTTAAGATATTTGTATTTAATTATTTGATTATTCAAATATTGAATAATTAAATTAATTAAATAATAAATATCTTTTTACTTTATTAAAGCAAGATAAATGGCTAATTTTAATTGGTTTAAATGGCCAATATTGATTTGATCAAATGGTTTAATTTGATTGGCACATTTGTAGGTTTCATTTAATGGTTAAGTGATATATATCTATAATTTTCCAATTATAACTAATGAAATAAAAATTGGAAAATACATGGCTATTATTTATTTCATTTTTTCGGTTATTTGAGAATAAATATATACACCATATTTTTCTTTTTTGTTTCATAATTCAGTACCATAGATCAAAATACAAAAGTGAATTGAGAGAAAAAAAGAAACAAAGAAAAGAAAGCTTGGAAATTTTGTGAGTTTTTCTTACTTTCTTCTTCATAAAAAATATTTCTATGATTCTAGGCTTAAATTTGTGTAGCTTGGAATTTTCTTTACTCTTTTTTGTATGTATTTTGATGGTTGGGAACTTGATAGAATGATGAAAGCATGTAAATGTATAAAAATGCATGAAATTAGTTTATTTGTATTCTTTTTTCCATTTAATGGTGAGTTTCCATTCTAGAGTTACTTAGCCACTCATAAATGACCTAGAATTGTTCTTGAGTTTTTCATGATGGTGAGACTTGTTTGGTATGGTAAGGATTGAATTAAAGTGTTGAATTTAATTAATTTGGTGTTAATTTATCAATTTATGGAAATTGTAAAATTAGGGTTCATAACCCACTCCAAATTTGGGACTTTTCATATATGTGTTAATTAATGATGTATATATGATGTATATTAAATTTGGGAATTATTGGATTTGATCTTGATATGTTTTGAACACAAACGACCAAATTGCAAATTCTTGAAAGTTTGGGGACCTTTCGGAAATATGAGGGAAATCTGTTTTCTTGAGTTTCAAATTGTATTTTCATGTATAAGACATGTATAAATCATTTTGGGATTGATTTGGAATCATTTAAAATTGTATTTGACAATCTAAGACTAAAATGATAAAAATACAAAGTTTATGGGCTAAATGGCAATTAATTAAAAATCAGATTTTTGGGTAAGAATTTAAGTTTTTAAGTATTGAGTTAGTTTATTTTAATTATCCAAGAAAAATTATTGAAATCAGAATCCAAGAAAAATTATTGAAATCGAAAAATTTTGATTTTCCGCGTTCCGCCGCGTTTACCCGGTATTACCGCTTAAAACCCTAACATGTTTAACCTTAGGGAAGACCATTATAACAACCAGTAGTCTCTATTATTGTTACGTTGTAGTACTGTGGTATTACGGAATAAAGATAGCAAAATATAAATTATGTTGGGGCATAAATACACTCATGGAACGACTTTGGGGATAATTGGTTATTCCCAGAAATTCCGATAAGAAACTGTATAAGGTACCATTCCGGACAGCTCATAGTATTTGGGCCATAACTTTCTCATACAAACTCCGATTTTTATGAACTTTATATCTTCGGAAATCTGAGATCGAGATCTACGACTTCTGCGTTGAATATGTTTCCAAATTCGGATCAGCATCTAGTCAAAAACACAGATGAAAAATTAAGTTGAATAGTATCCGAGGGCGTTCTAGTAATTCTAAAGGTTTCTTCAAAATTCTACACATTTCCTTAATTCAAATTACCAAGTATAAAAGGAAACACCATTCATGTGTTCCTAAATGAGAAGAGAAGGGAAAAAACGTTGGAAAGAATAAGAAGAGGAGAAAGAAGAAGAAGAAGAAGAAGAAGAAGAAATGAAGAAGAAGAAAGAGGAAGGAAAAGAATGAAGAAGAAGCAAGTGCTAAGCACTTATTCACCAAACAAAGAAGAAGAAAAGTCACTATGGAGGCTTGAGGGAGGAAGGAAACCAAAAGAAAATAGGTAAGGAAACTTTAACCCAAGCTTTGGAGATTGATGTTTTGATGATGTAAGGATTGATGAGTATTGTTGAGTTAAAACAATTGATGTTTATATGGTTTTAATGATAAGAAAATGATGATAGAAGAAATCCCCATTTTGTTAAGTTTTGGAAATGAGTTTGATTAAAGATTATAGGTTCGATATAAATTGATATTGAAGTATTGGTAGTGTTTTGGATGTTATTTGAGGCCAAATAGATGGTTTATGTAATAAAAATATATATAGAAGTTTTGGGGATACATTTGGGAAGAAATAAGCTTGAGGAAGCAAATGTAGAAAACTGGGAATCAAGTTCGCGTTGCGACGCAAAAGGCTTTAGCGTCGCGACGCGTAGTAGAAAATTTATAGCACTTTCTAGAATATTTACGTCGCGACACGAGGTCAAAATATTAGGTTTGCGTTGCGACGCCAAAGGGTTTAGACTCAAGACGAATAGAAGAAAATTTCGGGCCGTTTCTGGAGCGTTTGCGTCGCGACGCGCAACACTTTACGTCACAATGCGAGATCAAAATATCCCCAAGTTAGTTTTTAATTCATTCCAATTCCACCCCAGCGTATTAGAGACCACCTTTAGGGTCTCGTATCAGTTCGTATGAATACATTTAATCTTATTCCAAGCATGAAAGTGACGATATCACTGACTTGAATTGAGAAGGTTTAGTCTTATTCCAAAATCCATCTCATGGTTGTAGCCTAACCGAGTTACCATTGTAGGAATTTTACTTTCCATTAGCGAAGCGATATAGCACCAGCCAGATTCCAATCTGTGAGTGGACACTTCCTTTTTAAATTGACATTTGTTTTGTTATTTTCTTCACAGAGTTAATTTTTACGCTTTAGGGTGGTAGGCGATTTTATTACAGATACTTCATGAAAGTATATGATTTAAGTTATGTTTGAGAAAGAAATGTTTCAGAGTATGAATTTTATGATTTTCAAGGAATGAGGGAAAAACCCACATCAGTATGTAACTTGTACAGACATGGAATTGACGGACAACACATGTGCACATGTAGAGGAATGGGGGGACGGCGATACGTAACGCCTCCATATCCTAGTTCAGAACTAGGGATGACATATGCCCATAGATCCTAGTTTCAGAGCTTGGTGGGTAACATAGATCCACACCCCCAGTTCTAGTTCAGTGGCTTGGGGGGCGGTGATTCGTAACGCCCTAAGACCACTAGTTTCAGGGATGGTAGTGGCATGCTTTGGGGAACGGCGATACGTAACGTTCCAAAGTCATGGATTTGCACTCTTGGCTCTAGTTGGGCGTATGGGGGACGGCGATACGTAACGCCCCCATTCGTCAAGATTTTTAGAGACAACTCAATTTTCAGATAACAGTTTTCAGAAAACAGTTTTCATAGATCAAATTTTAGAAATAGTTTTTCAGAAAACAAACGTTTCAGAAATAGTTTTTCAGAATAGATCTTTCAGACGCAAGTTTTTGAAACCAGACTTTCGAAAGTAGATCTCAGAAAAATAAGATTATAAAGGGTTTTCAGACAAAGTTTTCAGAAAAAGATTTTTCATATAAAGTTAATTCTAGAACTCTGGTTTTAGAACCAAATGTTTTTATATCAGTATTTCAGTTTTTCATCCACTCACTTAGATCGTACAACGATCTAACCCCCCTTCATTTCCAGTTTCCTTGTCTTGCAGGTATTCTTGGAGGACGAGCTTGGGAGGACGGATACTGATGCAGTCACTAGGGTATTAGAGTCCATCAGTTCAAGTCAGAAAGAGTGAGAGTTCAGTCAGAGTCAAGTAAAGGTTATGTATTAGTCTTTGGTTGAGATAGTCATTGTAAATAATGTGTTATTAAGATTATAATTACCAATGTTGAGTTGTATAATAAGTTATTAAGTTTGGGCTGCGGTCCCACACACATATATTTTAATATAGAGAATAGTATTAGTAATTGGTCATGATAGAAAAGTCAGAGGCTCAGGGGAATAGTACGGCCTATTTCCTGCCGGTAGTATCTCCCGGATTGGGGATGTTACAACCATGACCTTTCTGTTAAAAATGCATCTCTAGCTACAAAATTTGAGGCATTAGAAAGAAGGAAGAGTGATCATGTTAAGTCAATTCAAGAAGTCACATGTCTTATCTGTAATTCAAATGAACATGTCACACAAATTTACCCAACATTGCCAGGCCTACAAGAATGTCTCCATGACCAAGTCAGTTCCATAAACATCTTCAAGAGATAAAATCCAAACCCATACTCCCAAACCTACAATTCTGATTAGAGAAACCATCCAAACTTTAATTGAAGGAATTATAACCAAGCATAACCATCGCAACAACCTCCCCAGGTACACCAGAATTTCCAAAATTCTCATAATTATGCACCATAATGAGAAAGGAAAGTTTCCTGCATAACCATAATCAAACCCCAAGAGTCATCAAAACCTTCACGAGGTCAACACATAGACAAGGTTAAATCTGTTAGCATTGGTAAAGTAATCCACAGACCCATTCTTGAACCTCGTGAAGTTAAAAAAAGTCAGTTTTAGAGGGTAACAAATGGATTGATAAACTATTACCTATTGTTGGTGATAACGATTTTTCACATATATATATGAAATATTCAAATAGGTGAAGGTCAATATTCTTTTGTTAGATGTCATCAAACATGTACTATCTTATGCCAATTTTATGAAAGTC
>SKCR01023557.1:0-43851 GCA_019454045.1 Zanthoxylum bungeanum
GAGAGGAGATAAATCGTTTGAATGATCTAAGTGAGTGGATAGTTTTATAATTCGGTACTAAAATGCTTTTGAAAATACATGTTTCTAAAATCCAACTCATCTAAAATTTCTCTCTTCTGAAATCTCTTTTATTAACTAAAAACATCTTCTTTCTTTCTGGAAAATTTTTCTGAAATCTACTTTTCTGAAAACATTTTTTTCTGGAAAACATTTCTCTGGAACTATCTCTGAAATCTGTATCTGAAAACTATTTTCCAAGAACTGATCTATGTCTTTGAAAACACGACGTATGGGGGCGTTACTTATCGCTATCCCCCTATACGCCTAGCTAGAGTCAGGAGTGCAAATCCATGATATTGGAGCGTTACATATCATCCTCCCCCTAAGCATGCCACTACCTGTCCCTGAAACTAGTGGTATTGGGGTGTTACGTATCGTCATCCCCCATTCCATTGAACTAGAACTGGGGGTACGGATCTATGCTACCCTCCAAGCTCTGAATCTAGGATCTAGGGGCATCTGTATCCCTAGTCCTGAACTAGAACCTAGGGGCGTTACATATCACCGTCCCTCCAGTCCTCTACATGTGCACATGTTCTCTCCGTCAATTCCATATATGTGACAAGTTACATATTGAGGTGGGTTTTCCTCATGCCTCGAAAATCATAAAACCATGCTTTTGAAAACATCTCTTTCTAAAACATTTCTTAAAACATACTTTTTCATGAAATAACTGTGATAAAACCAGCTATCGCCCTAAGTGCATAAAAATAAATTTGATATGAAAATAACATAATGAAAATCAGCTTAAAAGGATAGTGTCAACTAACAGGTTTAGAATCTAGCTGGCATTGTTAACTCTACCGAAGGAAATTATGGTTATTGCGATGATCTATAATTGATAAACTAGATTACAAAATGGACTGAGAAACATATTACAGAATCATGCTAAATTTATCTATTTAAATCCTTGCCATTATTTCCATGCATATCATGTGTACACCACGATGTAATGTATTTATACGGGTTGATACGAGACCCTTAGGGTGGTCTCCAACACGCTAAGGTAAAACAGAGATGAACTATAAATTATTTTGGGGAAATTATGCCCTTGCATCGTGACGTGCACAATTCCAGAAACACATGCATAAAAATTTCCAATTAGTGTCGTGACGTAAGTCTTTTCGCGTCGCTACACGAACAAACCAGAAATGAATCTGCAAAAAATCCCCAGCGCGTGTCGCTATACCGGCCTATTTTCCAGGATTCCTTACTTGCTTTCTATAGTCTATCTTACCCCAAAAGCACCATCAACACTTATATATCAAAATTATTGCACAAACCAATCTATTGAACTTCAAATTCACATATTCTACATTAAGTTATCATCCTCAAAAAATTCTTTAATCTCATTATCTTTGTTTTTAACTAAACCTTTAAAACTTTCAAATTTGGGTATTTAACTCTACAATCACTTCCTTTACTTATCAATCGCCAATATGCAATCCTTATCATGCCAACATCCATATTCTATCATCATGCTTTCAAAATCCAACAAACCAAGTTTTGGGTTAAGTTGACCTTACCTCATTTCACTTGATTTCTTTATATTCTTCAAGTTCCCAATGGTTGTTGATCTTCTTCTCTGCTTGATATATGAATATTGGCACTTGATTCCTCTTCTTTCTTCCCTTTTTCTTCCATTTTCTTTCTTCTTTCTCTCTTATTCTTCTTCTTCTTCTTCTTCTTCTTCTTCTTCTTCTTCTCCTCCTTACATTTTTCTCTCTTTCTCTACCAATTTAGGGATGCTCAAATAGTCCCCTTTTTATACTATGGGCTATTTTTAATTTGATTTAATGAAAAAAGTTTGGAAAATTTGAGAAAATTTGATATTTTTCTAGATGGGTCCGCGAAACTATTCATCCAAAATTTTGTCCTGCGTTTTTAGCTTAATTCTGGTTTGAATTTGGAAAAATGGTCAACGCGAAAGTTGTAGTCTCGATCTCAGCTTTTCGGTGATATAAAATTCATAAATATTGGAGTTCGTATGAGAAAGTTATGACCCAAACACCATGGACTGTCCGAAATAGAACATCGTATAATTTCGTATCGGAATTTCGAGAAATATATCGGTTGTCCTCAAGGTCATTTCATGAGTGTATATGTGCCCCAACATAATTTATATTATATGACACTTATCCTACAATGTAACAGTAGTTGAGACTCCCGGTCATTACACTCACAGACTGGAAAAGTACCAAGCTTTAACTGGTTTAGAGCTTTATTTTTTTTTCAACCTATCTATCTGTTCAAGGCTAATATAACCAAGCATAAGATACTACAGATATGTACAATCATGATAAATCTTTGCTGTTTTATTTTAGGTTTTCAATCTTAATCATTTCAGTGTTGACCAGTGAACTGTGTGTTAACGGCCTTAACACATATAAGTTATTTTATTAGTTTCTTGTTTATATACTTAATCCATTTTTAACAATAATAACAAATTATTATTAAAAGATATTGAAAAACCATCATCCAAATGTTTTGAAACATAAATCAAATTCCTTCGAAAACCATGAATAAATAATATATTGTTTAAATTTAAATAATAATTATTTCAAAAATTTAAACTGGAAACTCCCATTGTTCTAGCTGAAACGACATCCAATGTCTCAACCCTCATGGTATAGTCACCTTTAGCAGGTCCCTCTATGAGTCAAGTAGCTCCAAAGAATATCAAACGTGGTTTATAGTTCCAAGATCAACAATCCATGCAGATTTATCATCCTCTACTAATAAAAACTCAGTTACAAGTAAATCATATTTACCAATGGTTTATTTCTCCTTCAGCTCTGCAAGGTATTTTAGACAATTCCTTTTTCCAATTTTCATTCTTGTTGCAATGAAAGTTCTAAACTTTTGTCTTTTAGCATTTCACATGTTATGAACTTATTTAGACTTTATTTTAATGAAACTTTATCATTTTCTTCTAATACATTCGTGAATACATTAATTTCTTATTGCAAAGGTACCTATGTCATTACCTGGGCTTTTCAAGTTTTCCAATTAACCTTGTTCGCTCACTTTATCCCTAACTTTTTCCTAAACTATTTATGGTTTAACGGGAGGTGCTCTAACTTTTTCTTAGGCCGTCCTTTACAAATTTTTGACCTAACGAGCGTTTCTTCTTATTTTTTAGTGCAAACTATTTCTTCAGCCTATCTATGTTGATAGGCTCTGTGAACTCATTCCCTTCCAGATCAGACAATCGGTCTGCTTCATTTTTTAAGACTTTCTGGACCAGGTGACAGACAATGTTTTCGTGATATGCATGTCTGGTCAGACGTGTGACAGTTTTGGTCGGAGATACTATGCAGAAGGTGATAACATAAAAAACGCAAGAATGGAACTAAAAGTGCCCTCAGGTCATACTTTTAGCATGGCTTGGCTCAAGAAGAACTTTTTGAATGCTAGGTTGCTTTCTAGATGGAGGGAACTCCAAAGATTTGTGTGGCAGGGTTTCATTCTTTAGAGTTTCTTAGACAATTTCAGGATGATTTCTTGTAGTCCATATCAATAAGAAAGCGCCGCTTTTATAGTGTTAGAGAGATGCTCTGAAGATGGAAGGGGAGACATGATCTATTCTCTCTATTGGCTTTGTCTTCAGTTATAATTCGATATACATCTAGCCGAATGTGTATATTGAGATACACGTCCGGCCAGACATAATCAAGTCAGTGATTCCAGCCACTAGAAATCTTCACAATTAACACATGCGTTGTAATTGAAAATATGCTCTTTAAATAACAGGTGTGATTTGTCTGACCAGATTTGATGATTTATGAGAAGTATGGCCGGACATAGATAATGTCCGATCAGAGTTTTGGATGTTTTCCAAATTCTTTGGAGTTACATTCCTTTATGGCATTCAGCCTTGTAATGTTCTCAATTTTCAGAGAGTGTCCCAATAAGAGACTCATCATCAGGCTATGCATAAAAATACAATGTCTACTGTAGGGTAATTATGCTCATACCTCTTTATTTACCGAGAAGCATAAGCGATGACTATACCATACTGCAACAACACCACCCTAAGCCAACCCTAGAGGCTTCACAATATACAATGAAGCTACCTTTTCCAAAAAGCAATGCCAGGGCTGGTGCAGTGGTCAGTCACTCCTTAAGCTCTTGAAAGCTCTATTCACATGTATCCGACCATAAAAATTTGCCATTCTTTTAGGTCAACTTGGTCAAGGGCGCATGAATCTGGGATAGGTTCTTTATGAACCTGTGATGGTACCTTGTTAATCCTAGAAAACTTCTGATTTCTATAACACTAGTAGGTCTAGACCCATTCTAAACTGCTTAAACTTTCTTAACATCGACTGAGATCCCACTTCTTGATACAACACGACTTAGAAATGTTACTTCTGAAACCAAAATTCACACTTGAAGAATTTTTCATAGAGCTTACGGTCCCTCAAAGTCAGCAATATAATACGAAGGTGTTTCTTATGTTCTTCTATGTTGGGGGAGTAAATCAAGATGACATCAATAAAGATAATGAGAAATTGATCTAAAAATGACTTGAATATCCTATTCATAAGATCATTAATGCTGTTGAAGCATTAATGAGCCCAAAAAACATCACTAAGAATTCATAATGTCCATAACGTGTACAAAAAGTAGTCTTGAGAACATCTGAGTCTCGAGTCTTGAGTTGATGATACCCTGACCTGAGGTCTATCGTTGAAAACAACTAAGCTCCATGCAGCTGATTGAATAAGTCGCCAATCATGGGTAGGCAAAACTTGATCCGAATTATAACTTATTGAGCTGGATGTAATCAATGCACAATTTGAATGCCCATTTTTTTAAACAAATAATACATGAGCACCCCAATGTAGGGTGTTTGGGCATATGAAACCCTTGTCAAGAAGATCCTGCAATTGCACCTTCAATTCCATAAGTTCTGCTAAGGCCATGTGATACGTAGGGATTGAAATAGGCCGGGTTTCTGAAAAATGGTTAATATAGAACTCTATGTCCCTATCTAGAGGGATTCTATGTATTTCTTCTGGAAGAACATCTGGATAATTTCTGACTACCAAAACAAGGTCAAAGTTGACTTCTCTACCAACGATGTCATACACGTATGCCAAGTAGCATATCTACAATTTACAAGTAGTTTTCTGGCCTGAAACATAGAGATAAGATTATCTGGAACTTTGCTCTTGCTCCCCTAATAAACATATATTGGCTTGGTAGTGAAAGCGAGAAAATAGTTTTTCCTTCATGTAGTTACGATCATCAAACGAACTGTGAAAAAAATACCGCAGATGATCAAATTCGATCTTGATGGCTTTTAAAAAAATTTCTTTTAACACAATTAAAAGAAAACACACACACACACACACACACACACATATATATATATATATGAGGATTACGCGTATACCTCTCTTGAGCTTAATTCAGAAAACTAATTGTCTCCAGTTGCCTCCAATTGTATCAACACACCAATTGGCTTAATGAATCTTCCATATTGATGTTTGAGAGAATAATCAAAGCTTGAATCAATTTCCTACAAACTATGAAATGACTTAGCATGAGCTTTTTGAAGAAGAAATACAAAGGAATCAAGTGTCAACTTAATACTTTAACAAATGGCCAAATCAAAATTTGTCATAATAAATTAATTAAATATCAAGATAATTTATTTATTTACTAGTAAAAAAATATTTAATTTGAAATACAAAATCAAATATTATATATTCATTATAAGCTTGACACTTGGCAAAATAATAGGGTGCCATGTGTAAACTTAAGAACTTGATACTAGTTCGAATCAAAATTTGACATGTATAAATTAATTAAATATCTAGAGATTATATTACAATATAACAATTTATAATCATAAATATCTCTTTATCTTTAAACATCTTTAACACTCTCCCAACTATTCGCAAATCACATTTACAATATTTCTATTATCACTGGAACATTTCCCAAATAAGCGAGTGCTTGCGCTTCAATACCGGGAAATATTTTTAACTTTATCGATAAAGTATATAAATTATATTGCGATCATATATTGAATCAATTTAATTAATTCGTCAGTCTTTCTGCTAATGAGTATGATCCATCGGATTCTCCTTGAGTTGAACATTAGTGGATGTGAACACATTCGTACCACTTCAGTACAATACGTTGCAACCAAAATTCTCAATGATAATGAGTGACCTCTAGGAAGATGTCATGACCCCCAAACACGAAGAATGAAAATTTGGATAAACCAGTATAGTCGTACTTAAGTGTAGTAAAGTCCCTCTGTTATCGACTCCCGATCGCGTGTGGGCCATAAAATCGTCAAGCCCGTAACTCGATTATAGGACAAGGAAATCAATCATATACAGGATCCATGTATCCACAAAACACATTTTTGGAACACATGTACTTTGGCCAAAGATTTGATTCCCGTATATGAAATTCTTGCCTATGATCTCAATCTTCAGTATTTGAGCCAGATGATTCCTTCTTGATAATCAATTATCTTCATACATTAAGATCACATTGCCAGCAAGCTTCTTTCACCAAACATGATTAGCCTGGTGCTATATGCACAAGTGACATCTCGAGTCAAATGACTAGTTGTACATATATACAGTTGTGTGATGAATCATTGACCGCGGATAATTACTCACGTGATTCGTCATGTTTGGTCATGTTCAGTAACACGTTTTCTCAAACTCATTACCCATGTTCATGCTCTTGTTACGTGGGACTCGTCACCCAAATATCAGTATCAAGTATTAATCTATGGCAGCATCAAAAACATGCCAGTCATGCGATATGATCATCCCTGATGATATCACCTCAACCAGGAATATATTTGGTACACATTTCTACAACCTTTATAGATAAAGTATCGACATGGAATACATCACGGGATCAATTTTTTCATAAAGTATATGATAGTAACTAAACCATTGCAAAATGTTATAGGATTGCTATTATATTAATTGTAAACATATTTATGAATAATTAGAATATTATATTTACATAAGGATAATCCTCTTGAACCGTATGACACGATTTATTTAGGGTCTTCTTTGAGGTGTTTTTATTTGAAAAATCAAATATTAACTGCATGCCATGTTGACGCAAAACATTAGTTGTTTTTGTGTGTGATGTACGTGTGTTCGGTATGTAAAACAATCCATATTTTGCTACTGTATAAGCTGTTGTTTAGGGTTGTTCGGGGGCTATTTTATATTGATAAAATAAAATAAATCAACAAAAAATAATTGCTTAAAAGGTTGGATAGTTTCTGCCAGAAGGAGGGGAGAGCGGAACAAAATTTCAAGGTCGATCTCTGTGCCTAACATGCTTCTACCGCGCGGGAAATCGTTTCCTACATAGGCTTATCCATCTGATGTTTTATCAGTATTTCAACTTTCCAGATTTGCATCCAGCATATCAGGCTAAACCATTTTAGCAAAGGCTAGACTTTTCCAAGATTGCAACTAATTAAAGCTTTGGACATTCCTATACCATATCTAATATGAAATCCAGGGAATTAATTTGGACATAGTCCTATTCAAGATATTAATTGTGGTTTTGAGAGTATATGAGTAAGTTCGCGAAGCTCATCATAAATCATACCATATCAAGTAAAGTATAATTTCTCATTTTTGATACAACATTACTTTAATGTGTACAAGATAGACTAAGTTTAAGAAAATATACTATTATCATAAAGAAATCAAGAATTTCAGTTCTCAAATATATTCCACCATGATCAGATCGTAGTGTTTGATATTTTTTACTGTTTGTTTCTCTACTTATGCTCTGAATCGTTTGAACATTTTAAGTGATTCAATTTGAACTTCAATAAGTACATATAACTATATAGTGATCCATCATCTATATTGGTTATTAAGTATGAGAAACTTTATCCAATCCTTTCATCAAACGACTCACATACATCTATGTGGATCAATTCAATGATTTTATTAGCTTACTACCTTTGTGAAACAAGGGCAATTTGGCCATCCTACATCGGAGACAAGATTCTCAAGTTGGGTAAGGTTCAGAACCCAATAGACTTAAATTCCATCCATACCCATCTTTATAATTTGTTTTCTCCAATGTGACATAATCTATGAAGTCAAATACAACTTTCAATTGATTGCATTTCTATATCATTTCTTATTAATATTATTTGTCATATTTATTTCAAGGACATATAAATATTTTATTTTCAACTTCTGCCAATATATTCATTTCTAAAATGAAAAGAATATTTTTATGTATCAAAAGTGAAAGTGTAACTAAATCTACACGTTCAATTGATAGATAATATATTTATATTGGATTTATCAATATATAATACTTTAAATAATCGATAATTCTTCGCAGTTCCGATACGGAATTTAGCCAAGAATGCAACTCGGACAGCCCCTAGTATTTTAGACATAATGTTTTCATACGATCTTCGATTGTTATGAATTTTATATCGCTGGAAATTTAAGACGAAGATCTACAAACTTTAAGTTGGAATTTTTTCCATATTTGAGGGGAACTAGGTCGAATTCGGTCATTTAGACAGGATATTTGCACAGTGACGTGAATGAAGAGTAAAACAAAAATTTCCATTTTGATCCACAAGCCAATAGACTCTCACTTGAGTCTGATAATTATAAATGGCCTAATAACTCTAAAATATCTTTCAAGTCCCTAGATTTCTCTAGAGAAGACTAAACTAATCAAGAAGAGCAATAAAAAATCATTAGTCCTTACTATAAAAGGAGGAACTATTCACACATCTCAATATTGGAGAGAAGAGAAGAAACGTGAGAAGAGGGAGAGGAAGAATGAAGAAGAGAGGAAGAAGAATGAGTCATTTTCTTAACAAAGTTAAAGAAGAGTCAATGTAAACCAATCCATAACAAGCTAAAAAAAAGACAGACAAGCTTAGAAGACTTATTGGTGGAGAAAATCAAATGAATTAAAGTAAGAATGACTCAACAACTTGAATTATGTAGTTTTGAAGAAATAATGCTATATTAGTATTTTTAGCATATTCGTAATTGCATTAAAGTGGATAGTTAACTAAGAAATTGATTCTAGTGAAGTATGCCCAAGAATTAGGAAATTCTAGATAATGAGTTTAAGTTTAGATTTATGAGATTAAAGGGTTGTAATGATAATGATAATTAGGATTATAAGTGTGAATGATGAAGTTTAAAGAGTTGATTGTGTAAAAGTTGTAGTGTGGAAGTATGGGAAGTGAATTTGGGCAAACTAGACATGGAAGAGTTGATGTTAGGGCCTGGAAATATGCGAGCGTCACGACGCCAAGTGGATAGCATCATGACTCATAACAATGGGAAGGCATTTGTTTCAACTTTGATCGTGTGAGCGTCGTAACGCTCAGAGCTTAGCATCGCGACATGAAACAGAACATGCTTTCTGCCTGGTTCTGTTTTCATTGGCATCGCGACGCGCCAGACCCGGCTTCGCGACGCGAGGCAGAAACAACTTCATTTCATTTCACATCCATTTTTAAATGTTAGAGGCCACCCTAAAGGTTTCGTATCAACACATATATACACCGTATGATAAGTCGCAAGCATGGTACGCCATGTAGTGATAACAAGTACTTGAATGGATAAACTTAGCCTAATTCCAAAATATATTCCCCGATCTATATTCTAATCAAGTTTACCAATTAATGATCATCGTAGGAATCACAAATCCTTTCGGCAAAAGGAAGCAATATCCGCTGGACTCCAAATCTGAGAGTGGACTATTTTCCCGAATTGATTTCACTTATATATTTTGAATTGAAACTTATTTTTCCCCTCTTAAGGCGTTATCCAAATTTACTTTCAAATATATTTTGCTTAAGAATATTCTGAGAAATGATTTAGACAAATGATGATTACAAAAACATGATTTTATAATTTTTGGAGGCATAGGGGAAAAACCCACCGCAAGCTGTAACTTATGGAATTGACGGATAACATGTGCACATGTGGAGTAGGATTGAGGGACGATGATACATAATGCCTCCAGATCGTAGATTCAGAGATAGGGGGACGGCGATACGTAACGCCCCTAGACCCTAGTTTCACGGTCAGGTAGTAGCATGGATCATCACTTCTGACTCTAGTTCAGTGGCTTGGGGGACAACGATACGTAACGCCCCCATGCGTCAAGTTTTCAGCAAACATTTAGATACAGATTTTCAGAAACAGATTTTCAGAAATAGATTTTCAGAGACAGACTTATAGAAAAGATGTTTTAAGAAAGAGTTTTCATAAGAAACTGTTTATGAGAATTTCAGAGATATACAGACCGAAAACAGTTTTCAGAAAAAGTTTTCCAGAGACAAAGTTGTTTATTTGAGACGAATTTGGTCTTAGAACCGTGGATTTTCAAAAGCATTTTAGTTCCTATTTTTTTAAACTGTCCACTCACTAGTTTCTTTATTTTGTAAGTTTACTCGGTGGATGAGTTCGAGAGGATGGATACTGATGGCAGTGACTAGGGCATTAGTCCACTAAGTCGTGTACAGAGTTTTAGCATAGTTAGAGTCATGTAAAGTTGTATGTCAGATATTAGAAATGTATGAGTATTGTGATGAGTTACAAGTGTCTATGAACAAAGTTATATTGAAAAGTAATAATGAGTACACAGCTATGAGTTTTAAGTTTCATTTATTTAATGAATTGGGCAGAAGTCCCTATGTATGAGTGTATATCTGAGATGAGTTATTAGTGATGTATTCAGTCAGTGAGTCAAAGGCTCAGGGGAATATGACAGTCTATTCCCTACCGGTAGCATCTCTAGAAGGGGGATGTTACAAAAATAGTATCAGAGCATGGTATAGGGAGTCAGTGACTGTAGTGGGCAGAGTGTTGGGGTCTTGTATACGTAGTAGGCCCAGAGATACTAGTATGTGAGTCTCTACCTCTCCTGTATCTAATCCTCGAGTACGTCCTCAAGCTCTATAGACATGTTAGTAAGAATCCCCAAAGTTATCTAAATTCTCTTCCTAGTAAAAATAACCATAATCCTTATTCTAGTGAAGGATTCTTTTGTAGTTATCCTAGCTTATTAGCAGAGTTCAAGATAAGTATGGGATATATTGTAAGGTTCTGAAAATGTTCACTTAAGGGAGCATAAAGAGAAGGCTATAAGAAAGGTAAAGACTGATGCATATATGCTTAAGTAACCGTAAGTAATAAGAAATAGAGATACAAAGTTAGATAGATAAGGAAGTTCCAGAACTCATAGTAGTAAAAAGGAATATAGCAAGCCTGAGTAAGAGTAAAATATCGAGTAGACCTAGATAATAATCATTTCCTTTCGTAAAATTCATTCCTTTCTAATAAGACTTCTTCCCTCATCAGAAAATTCCTTCAAGGAGATCCAATAGCCTTAAGTATCTCATATAGACACCGAGTTCCCTGAGTAACGAATGATAGTCAGAAAGATAAAAGAAGTAGGAAATCGGGATAAAACATGGGAGTTCCAATAGACATGAGATGCCAAAAAGGATGAAGAGATTCTAGATCCTCAAACATAGGCCCACAATTAAATAAATAAAGGTCATAATAAGAAACCTAATATAGATACGGCTCTAAGCTACCCAGATTCTCACCTCTCACTATCATCGATTGAGGAAGCTGTTTTGAAAGAGTCTATCTTGTACCTATCTTATATGAGTAATAGACTCTACCAAGACATAGTAAACCAGAACAAGAAACGTCGACATCAGTAGAGATGTAAAATGCTTGTCCTAGCCTATGCCAGCATAGAAAGAGATAACCATACGGAAGCCCGGTTCGCATAACACCATATTCTAAGACATATATAGTGAATTTGGAAGGATGGTTTACCCAGAAAAGACCAAGGAGACTTCAAAGGTCAGACAAATAGGAACCCGACCCAAGCCAAGATAAACAAGTTCACAGTACTAGTGAGAATCCATAGATCGGACCAATACTAATAGGAACCCATGTAAGTTTAAAAATAGTAGACCCGAGAGAATTGAATACACTAAGAAGTTAGCAAAAGTACTAGTATGGACAATAGAATAGAATACCAAAGACGTGATCTATAGGAAGAGTAAAGATCTGTAAGTAGCCCATAAGACGAACCACCACTTGCCTCATCAGCATGGTTCGGAGCCAAAAGATAAGATACGAAAACAGTAGAGGAATACACGAGAAATAATAGGGAAGTTCAGAACAAACAGCACCATAGAAAACATATATTAAGAATGGTAATGGTAATGGAGATCACATGAACGGTTAATAAACTTATGAAACCTTAAGACTTGGAGTAGTAGATGCGAATTCCAATAGAATGAATGGTAACTTTTCTGTCAAGTAGTGTCAATTCTAGTAAGCATATAGACACCAAACCAAACCAACATCGAGCTTCAATGAATAACAGAAATGCATATTCATAGATCTATATGGAATGCATATATTCACCCCTCCACTTAGAGCCTAGTAAGGAGAAGAACCAATAAAAAAGAGTAGTTGACAGAATAGACGGATTACGAGACGGCTAGATAGCCTAACCAATAAGTCCAATGGAACATAGATAAGAATCATGAGATGGCAATGTTCTTTATGAGAGAGAATAGTTTGAAGTCACAGTAATTCGAGCCAAATCTAGAAATCATCATTGAATTGAAAGCCCTTAAGGGAGTAAAGGCTCAAAAGAACGAAGGGACCAGAGAGAGCGACGCTCAGGAATATAGTATATAACTTATAAAGAGTCTCATTGTATTGAGATAGAAGAACTAGTTGGAGAATAACACCGGAACCAAAATATTTAGTAGAGATGTCCTAATGAGATGATGAAGGATTTGGGAGAGAAGCTGTCTAAATGAGATGATGAAGAGAGAAAGTAAATAACTATAAATAAAGAATTTGAGAGAGAAGCTGTCTATATGAGATAATGAAGAGAGAAAGTAGTAGTTAAACAATAACAGTATACAACAGAACCAGTGTTAGACATGACGAGGGATATGTAAAAGATCAAACCCTTCGGATAAAGAAACAAAGACATAGACGACAAAGGTTTCAGATATATAGCAAAACAACCGAGTAGATTGTGAAAGCATAGAAGCGAGCCTTTAGATATTAGTAAAATACCAAAATTCTATTAAATATAGAATGGAGGAAAGATAACAAGGACCAAGAAGTTGAGGCTTAAGGTCATTTGAGATAGATTTATTAAAGTATAGCATAAAAGGGCTAAGGAGACTAAGTTTATGAATATTGTCGAGACCAGGAAAATACCTAATAGAATAACCGGCGTAAACACACACGTATAACGCAAGCGTACGTATCGTTCAAGTAGTATAAAAAGTATCGATCCCACAAGGACTTAATACCTAAGCTATTAATTTTATGAGGTCAAATGATTACTAGTATCTAACAGGTTGATTGATTGATTTGAAATGGTGACGATTCTAAATTTAAAAGCAAGTAAATAAAATTGTCGAAAGTAGGTTTTAAGAAAATTCAATATTAAAAACTATTTAAGGTTGTGATTTCTTCCAATATTATTTAAAGATGAAGTGGTTATCTTATAGTTGGGTAAAATATTGATTTATTAACCTGGAACACTAATTATGTAAAAGCCTCTTCCGATGGTCAACTACAAATATCCAGTATAACCCAATTGAACTATATGTCTATGTCAACCAAATTACATGAATTCATTAAGATTAAGTTCCAATTAAGGCTACCCCCGCCAGACAGGTATATTCCTATCCTATAAGGAAGTCTATTAAACGGTTATCTATCCTCCAGGAAGATCGTGGGCTATTGAGTCTAAGGTCTTAAACTTAAAATCCCTATGTCTAGTTCATTTTAAGTTTACCTAGTCAATTTTATTAGTGGCCAGTTAATAAAAAGCATTAAGATTAAGACTAAATAAATAAATCTTTATATTACCCAAACTATAATCTAACCCCTTATAAACCGGTGATATTGCAATTCATCACAACCCTAGATAACTAATTTAGTTACAACACATAACTAGGGCTAGTAAAATAAAAGACATAAAGTAAAAATGCCGAAAGTAAAAATGCGGTAAAGTAGAAATTGAAAAGTAAAATAAAATAAAATGCTAAGGTAAGGTAAAAGGAATTACTTTTACTACTACTAATTTAGATATCTCCCATAATATAATATATAAACTTGTGATAACATTACCAACCAGCCATATAGGCGGTATCCTGATTAAGTCAAATTAAGTCCAACCAGCCATTAAGGCGGAACCAAAATAAACCTGCCATATAGGCGGTAAGAAAATTTAATTACCAACCGACTAATCTGGCGGTATCCTTGATTAGTCAGGTTTAAACCAGATTAAAATGAATTACCAACCGACCAATCTGGCGGTATCCTTTTTAAGTCAATATTTTAAATAGTGAATATATTATATTTAAGGGAGATTAATCTAAATAGCAATAGTAAAAGAATTACTTTTCACCCTAGCTGGGGAAGTTACCACCTCATGGTGAATAGTAAAAACTGTAAAAAGTAAAGAAAATAAATTACTATTATTAAAAAACGTAATTAAAATTTTAATTACAAAAATAAAATTAAAAGAAACTAGAGAGAAAACTCCCTATTTACATCAAAGAAATGAGAGAGAATGGTACATCTAAAACTGAAATCTCGAGCTCAATTTATAGACCCCGGTAGGCCTCCAGTGTCGCGACGCCAGCTTCTTTTGGCATGGCTTGCTAAGGGCTTGACACGTGGCAATTTGGATAAGAAAATAAGGCAACACGTGGCTGTAGGGGTTGGTGCTCAGAGCGCCAATTCCCGGTTGTATTTTGTTAGATACTTCTGTAAAACATTATTATTAGTAATAATATATGCAGTTTCTATAATATAATCTATTCTATTATATGGTAAAGACGTAATGACCCTAGAATGATTAGTCATGATACAGTTGCAAAAGCGTCGCAACGGACATTGAGTCGTATCATGACGTTGTCATTCTCAGACAGTTCCTGGTCAAGGTTTACACTACTTGGTCAGTATAGTAAACCCGTTGAGACCGGTACATGTCGTATACTGGAATATATGATTCCAATGGTTTCTCAATGAACCATAAGTCTTGGAGACTAGTATAGACGTGTAGGTGTTTATAGTGGATAAACACTGAACGACTCACCGAAGATTCTTAATGGATGGTACACCAGCGTCAATAAGAATCTTCTTGGGTTGAGTAGCACTTGTGATTCTTAGACTTGAGATGCCATTGTGGGCACATGAGACATCTTCTACACTTAGATGGCAGTCACGTCACCGATCTATTTAGATCAGACCTCCGCCTGTTCGTTGGGTGTAGATAGATCCTCAGGGTGTCCTATGTGTGTCAAGATAGGATCCGTCAGTTCTGTGTACCAGAGCATAGGTAGTCCATATGATTAGCAATCAGATAAAACCATGGGCCCGTGGTAAGTTTAGAAGCTAGTTCTAAACATTCTTTTTGAGATTGCTAATAGAATAGTCGACTGGATAATCCCGATAGAGATTTGACGTTCATATCTATATCTCTGGGATTTATCCGGATACCTGTGACGGAGGAATTATACATTTGCGATGACCTCGACCTGTATGGTTTAGCGAGATTATCTGTGATCGTCATAATCTACGGGTGGATAGATTATGGACATGAAATTTGATTTCGTGACGGATATACCTGAACCTAGAGAGTCTTAATAATGAAACATACTCGTTGAGCACTAGAGCAACATAAATAAATAATATTGATTATTTATAAAGTCGTTTAATGGTTAAACGCAAGATACATGCTAAAGACACTAGATAGTCATTTACTTAATTATTGTGTATTTACATTTAATACTTGATTAATTTAAATACACATTAATTAATAGTCAAAATGAGTTATTTGACTTATTTCCTAAATGAATATATGTTTTTAATATTTAATGTAAATATTATACATATATTTAATATATTTGTATTTGATTAATTAATTAATTATTTAATTGTTAAATGATTAATTAATTAAAATATAAATATCTTATGTTAGGATAATTAAAGTAAATGACATTAGTTGCATTTGTTGACCAAGATAAATATCTAATAAAGTAGTTTATAAGATATTTGTGCAAGTTGACATTATGATAATTGAAATTAAATTGAAATTACAATTTCTTGAATTTGGCCATGAATTTCGGCCAAGGTGTAATTGTTACACATATAAATTGTTTTTCATTTTTCATTTCACTTAACCTAATACACTTTATCAAAAACAAAGTTCCATTGAAGAAAGACAAAGAAAGAAAGTGAAGGAGAAAAAGAAAAACCTAAAGAAAGGCTTGGATTTTGTAAGTTTCTTAAACTTACTATTAGAAAGGAATTTGTTCCTTATGATCTAGGCTACCTCTCATGAGTTTCTTAAGTTATTCTTTTCTTTATTTCTTGTGGTTTTTGATGATGGAAATTTGTTTAAAAGTGTAGAGCATGTATGATGAACAAAGAGTGTAACTAGTGTAGTTATATGTATTCTTTTAAGGTTTATGAAACCATGTTGCTATTCTAGAGTTATTGACCCACTCTTAAATGACCTAGATTTGATCTTGAGTTGTTTCATTGTGTTGAGACTTGAATTAGTTGAAAGATTGATGATTGAAACATTTGATTTAATGTAAATGGCCTAATTTGCCCAATTTGTGGAAATTGAAAAATTAGGGTTTATAACCTATTCAAAATTTGGGGGTTTTGAGATATGTTGAGAATTTGGGTGTGTATATGATGCATGCAAAGTTTCATGTTGATTGGATTTCATTTAGATGAGTTTTGAGACATGAAATGACCAAATGGTCAATTTGCCCTCCAAATGGAGCTCACGGCATTTGTAAGGAAATTTGGGGATTTTGTGGCTTTTGGTGTTTTGATGTTTTGAACATGCTAAGTTCATCTTAGAAATGATTTAGAATCATTCAAAATTGATTGGATCAATTTCGGACTAAAATGGACAAAATACCATATAAGGGTAATTTGGTAATTTCACTTGAATTTGATTCATTTGAAATTTTATTTCATTATTTGATTATTGGGTAATTAAATAAATGTGTTTATTTATTTAATCCAAGAAAAAGTTTTGAAATCTGAAAATCGGATTTTCACCGCTTCCGCTGCGTTACCGGATTTACCCCTATCAGACCCCTTCAGTGGCGAGGTGGCTAACAACTCAATTATTATGCTGACGTGGCGCTGACGTGGAGATGGCGACTGTCGGCACTATAGGATTGCGACACGTGGCACTTCGTGATTGCTGATGATGATGTGGCGGTGAGGTGGCATGTTGACTCGATCAACTAATGATGTGGACGCTGACGTGGAGTGACACGTGGCACACGTGGCAATGGTGATTGTCGGCACCGTAGGATGATGACACGTGGCACGGCGCACGTTAGCAAATCGGCTGTGATGGTGACACTTGGCACGGCTCACATTAGCAAAGTCAAACTTTTCAAATTCTGACCCGTTGACCCGACGCATGTTAGCATGGACTTGGTGCACGTTAGGAGTCGCGATGCGCCCAAATTACCAAAATGCCCTTTTTTCCAATTTTCACTGTTTTGCTCCAAATCACCTCCAGAATGTCCTGAAACTTTATTTTTCTACAAAATAACACAAAACACATCAAAATATTCACAAAATGCAAGAAACTATACAAAATATTAGGTTAAATGAGTGGGAAATAGTGATAGATTTACCACTCATCACACCCCCAAACCTAACATTTTGCTAGTCCTCAAGCAAAACACAAAATAAAATAACATAATAAATTTAACTAAGCCTCTTCGTAGGGATTACGGTTGCATTTAGCATATGCAACAAGCCTTTAAACCCCTAGGTGTCCCTAGTGGACGAGTTGTAGTCTCGTGAGGGTTTACAACAATGATACCCACAAACATTTTACAAAAGTAAAAAGGGTAGTGAAACTAATGCACACAAAAGCAAAAAGACAAGCGAAAAGAGAATAAAGAAGTTAGTGACTAATCAGGTGAAACTTCTACTCCAAGTTACTAGTTGTTTTGTTTCATTCTAAATTACTGAATAAGTAAATTCTCCGATTATATTTACCATTCTCCATATACACAGCCAACAAAATATTAATAAACTCATTTTTGCCCACAACAGTCATAAGTGTAGTTGATAAGGGAGTAATATTTTTGTCCTAAAGTTCTGTCAGATTTCACACCTTTTTGTAGCAATGGATTAATTTTTTCTCATTTTTCTGATTTTTCTTTGATTTTTTTTATTTATATACAATACCTTCCCTCTATGTAACGAGTGTTGGGTCGGTGGCTCCCAAACCAGTTGGCTTTAGGGCACCAGGTGTTAAGACACCCCTACAGACTTAATTACTCAGACTTCAGATATATATATTTTTGCAGCATCTTTGATCCATGTAGCGAGCTTTGAGCCAGTGACTCCCAAACCAGTTGGTTTTAGGGCATTAAGTGTTAAAACACCCTTACAAACTTAATAACTCGGATCTCAGATTTTTTTTTTACTCCATCACTTTTTGAGATGCTTCCTCCAATTAAACTAGAGCACTGAATATTACAAACTTTTCAATTACATCTTATGTCTGTATGTTTCCATGTATGTTGATAATATCTGCCAACTGAGCATATGAAGATCCATTTTAGTCAGTATTATGGAGAATTCACAAATTAAATAATTTAAAATGAAATAAACAAAAATTAACTTGTTTCGAAATAGGTTTGAGATACATCTCAGGAGTGGAAACTCCTTACTCAGCTATCTCTTACCAATTTCACCTTTTTAGTCAAAATAAAAACACAAAAACGCAAAATATTTTTGTAATTTTTGAAATTTTTTTGTATTTTTCGAAAAATTTTGGACTAAAAATAAAAATAACACACAAACTAAAAACAAGGTATTGATCAACTAATTCCCTCCCCCAAACCTAAATGAGACATTGTCCCCAATGTCTTAAATAGTAGAAGAAGAGTGTAGAAGATAATACCTAGTTAGCTGAAATTCTACAGGAAATTAAAGGTTAAGATCCAGATTAATCTGACGCCTCTTACCACGATCGTCCTCGGACCAATTTATCTTTGAAAGGATAGGGTCAACTTTTGGTTCATAGGCTAAGAGTTGGCCTATTAGATCCGGAGCAGTTCTGGCAGTGAAGTGAAGTTCTTTCATAGATTGTGGCACAAACCCATTTCTCTGAGCATCATCAAGAAACACACAAAGAAAATCATAAAATCCTTCAACGTTTTATAGTCCAAGCGGTTTCTGGTGTATGTTCAGGTTCGCCCAAGATAACACTATAAAAATTTCCTCCAATGTACCTAAGCCACCTGGCAAAGAAATAAAAGCATCAGCACGGTTAATCATTTCCACTAGTTGTTCGGACATACCTGGCACAATAAGTTCCTCTCTGTTTGATGATCCAATAAGATTTGCCTCCGCCAAGGGTTTTGGGATGATTCCTAAAACGTGACTGCCTCTTTCCTGTACAGCTTTTGAAACGATCCCCATAAGTCCAAGACTGCCTCCGCCATATATTAAGTGCATATTCCTTGCAGCTAAGACTCGACCTAATTCATGTGCTGCTTCTACGTATTGTGGCTTAACACCAACACTAGTACCGCAAAACACACAGATGTTTTCAACTCGTCTTCTTGAAGTGGCTTCCATGTTTTACTCTGGATGTCTTCAAAAGTGCAATGATGAGTTGAATTTATAACACCTGAAAAGGGTGAGTAAAATAATAGCACTAGTACCTGCCAAATGACAATTATTAGTTAAACAGTAAAATAAATCGTGATAGTCAAAAAGGTCTGGATCCTGTCGGAGAAAATAAAAGAAAACAACAAATCAAAATTATTAGGAAAAGACAAAGAGATATAATATGTGCAAGAATTTACAGCTTGATTGACGTCTATGCGTCAGGGACAAGCTTCCCATCCAATTTTCTTATAAATTGGCAAACATGGTCTTTTTTAGTCAGATTCCAAGATTTAACTGTTGTCTTTCTTTTTGAAATTGTGTATGTAATTTGCAAAAGGTTATGTGAACATATCCACTGGGATGCGTCTCAAGAGTTGAAGATATATCATCTAAAGACTCCTTACTCAAGCCATCCCTAATGAATTTAATTTTGTCTTCGCGATTATCAGACACCATTCCTAAAGAACGACAACGAGTATTGCAATTCCAGCGTGCATATTTGTAACAAACACCCATTTACTTAGCTCTACGTTTCTTTGCATATGTGCTTCTTCCAAAACCAGGCAGATGTGAAATAAAAGAGTCAGAAGACTCACCTGCCAATCAGACTCGTGCTTCGATTACCCAACGAATATCATTAGGATCACCATGGATTGTCAGTAACCTCATCTGTTCCAAGCGAGCTTTGTAGACTTTCATCAGAGATTTTTGAGGGAGAGAAGGAAATTGCTTGTGAAGATTTGCGAGAGCTTCTTCTATCTTGAAATTTCTTAATCTGTAAAAACTAAACACACAAAATTAAATCACACCAAATCACAATATATACACAAATTGCATGGGTTGCCTCCCTTCGAGTGCTAAGTTTAAAGTCGTCAGCTAGACTTGACTTCTCGATCGTTAGTATGGATTTGAAAGTGTGACACTTTCTTTTTGTCGCTCAAATGATTCTCCCCATTAATGATTGACACGCTGACTGTTAACTTTGAATGTGTTGTTGGAGTAGGATCCAGTAACTCAACAGCTCCATAAGGTAAAACCTGAGTGATCACAAATGGACCAGACCACCTAGATTTCAACTTTCCAGGGAAAAGTTTCAACCTCGAGTTGTACAACAACACATGCTGCCTTGGTTCCAACTGTCTGTGCACTATTTTTTCGGTCATTCCATTTTTTGGTCTTTTCCTTGTACAATTTGGCATTCTCATAAGCCTGTAGGTGAAATTCTTCCAATTCGTTGAGTTGGTGAAGTCTTTTCTCTCATGCAGCTTGTGAATCAAAATTCAACTTCTTCAGTGCCCAGTACGCCTTGTGCTGAAGCTCAACTGGCAGATGGCACGCTTTCCCAAACACCAATCGATATGGGGACATACCAATGGGTGTCTTGTAAGCTGTCCGGTAGGCCCATAATGCATCATCTAGTTTTGTTGACCAGTCCCTCCTTGTTGATCCAACGGTTCTTTCTAGGATTCTTTTGATATCCATGTTTGAAACCTCAACATGTCCATTTGACTGTGGGTGGTAAGCTGTGGCAACCTTGTGAGTAACTCCGTATTTGGATAGGAGTGCATCAAAGTATCTGTTGCAGAAATGAGAGCCACCATCGTTGATGATTGCACGAGGTGTTCCGAACCGAGTGAAAATATTCTTTTTAAGGAATTTGATCACCACTTTTGAATCATTGGATGAAAGTGCAATTGCTTCGACCCATTTGGAGACGTAGTCTACAACAACCAGGATGTACAGGTTTTCGAATGATGGAACAAATGGTCCCATGAAATCTATACCCCATACATCGAATATTTCCACTTCTAGAATGTTTTGCAACGGTCATTTGTTTCTCCTGGAAATATTTCCCATTCTCTGGCACCTGTCACATTGAAAAGCAAAAAGATAAGCATCTTTAAAAAGAGTGGGCCAGAACAAACCTGATTGTAGGACTTTGGCTGCAATTTTGTTTCCGCTGAAGTGTCCGCCATATGGTGATGAATGACAGTGCTGCAAAACACTGTTGATTTCCTCTTGTTGAACACACCGTCTCAATAATTGATCAGCACAGCGTTTGAACAGGTATGGTTTATCCCAGACATAGTGCTTGACTTCTTTGAATAACTTCTTCCGTTGCTGAGTTGTCCATTCCAACGGCCATTTTACTGACACAATGTAGTTGACATAGTCAGCATACCAAGGGACTTCCTGTTGTTTCATGGCAAACAGCTGTTCATCTGGAAAAGTTTCTTTGATTGATAATTCTTTGCCAGTTGTTTCTCCATTCTCGAGCCTCGATAGATGATCGCCACCTGATTCTCTGTTCCTTTCCTGTCTCTGATCTCCATATCGAATTCTTGCAGAAGAAGTATCCAACGGATCAATCTGGGTTTGGCATCTTTCTTCATGATCAGATATTTGATTGTGAATGATCTGTGTAGACCACCACTTTGGGACCCAGCAGATAAGAGCGGAATTTGTCAAAAGCGTACACAACTGTGAGCAACTTATTTTCGGTGGTTGTGTAGTTGAGTTGAGCTTCATTCAGAGTTATACTGGAATAATAAATGGTGTGGAAAATCTTTGCTTTACGTTGTCCCAAAACTGCACCTACAGCAAAATCACTAGCATCAGACATCACTTCAAATGGAATGGTCCAGTCTGGTGCTACTATGATGGGGGCAGAGACCAGCTTCTGTTTTAAGATCTCAAAAGCTTACTGGCATTCTTTGGTGAAGTTGAAAGGCACATCCTTCTCCAGAAGATTGCAAAGAGGTTTTGCAATTTTGGAAAAGTCTTTGATAAATCTACTGTAAAAACCTGCATGTCCAAGAAAACTTCGAATACCTTTTACTGATGTTGGTGGAGGTAGTTTTTCAATTGTCTTTATCTTTGCTTTGTCTACCTCAATCCTTTTTTGTGAGATCCGGTGTCCAAGAACAATGCATTCCTGCACCATAAAGTGGCATTTCTCCCAGTGAGTACCGGGTTTGTATCTTCGCACCTTTGTAACACATGTTCCAATTTTGCAAACAATGGTCAAAAGAATCTCCAAACACAGAAAAGTCATCCATGAAAACCTCCATACTCTGCTCCAGCATGTCTGAGAAGATGGCCATCATGCAATGATGGAATGTGGTAGGGGCATTACATAATCCAAATGGCATCCCGCGGAAAGCAAAAGTACCATAGGGACATGTAAATGTAGTTTTCTCCTGGTCTTCTGGTGCAATGGAAATCTGATTGTACCCTGAATATCCGTCCAGAAAGTAATAGAACTCTTGTCCTGCCAGTTTGTCTAACATCTGGTCAATGAATGGTAGCGAAAAATGGTCATTTCTCGTGGCTTTACTCAGCTTTCTGTAGTCCATGCATTCTCTCCATCCATTCACCATTCTTGTTGGGATTAGCTCGCTCTTTTCATTGGTAACCACAATAATTCCTCCTTTCTTCTTCACACACTGCATAGGACTTACCCAACTGCTGTATGAGATGGGGTAAATGATGCCAGCATCCAACCATTTGATGATTTCTTTCTTCACGACTTCCTTCATGATTGGATTGAGTCTCCTTTGATGTTCCACTGTGGGTTTATACTCATCGTTCATCAGGATCTTGTGCATGCAAAATGATGGACTAATGCCTCGAATGTCTGCTATAGTCCAGCCAATGGCTTTCTTGTGCTCTCGTAATACTCTTAGTAGCTTTTCTTCATGCTCCAATGTTAGTGAAGAAGAAATAATAACAGGCAATTCAGAAGAGTTTCCAAGAAATGCATACCTGAGATGGCTCGGAAGTAACTTCAGCTCTAGCTGTGGTGGTTCTTCAATTGAAGGCTTGATTCGATCTTTCTTTGGCAGTTCCAAGGTTTCAACTGGTGGTGTTGCTTTGAATCAGAATGGTTTGTCAAGGTAGTTGATACATTCCAGGATTTCAGCATCTAGCTCGTTGTCAGTCATGTTGGTGATGCAAGCTTCAAGTGTATCCATGGGATTTGGCTCAGTATTTTGAACGATACTATCAACACATCAACTCTGAAGCATTCTTCTTCCTTTTCATCGCTCGTGAATTTCATGGCTTTGAAAACATTAAAGGTCACTTCTTGGTCCTGCACTTTAATGGTCAGTTCTCCTTTTTGCACATCAATCACAGTTTTACCTGTAGCCAAGAATGGTCTACCAAGAATGATAGGTATTTCTTTGTCTTCTTCCATGTCAAGGATGATGAAATCTGCTGGGAGAATTAGTTTGTCGACTTTGACCAGCACATCTTCAACAACACCTCTTGGAAATGTGAGTGTTCGGTCAGCAAGTTGCAATGAAACTGAGGTAGGCATTGCTTCTCCAATCTGCAGTTTCCTGTAAATAGAAAAAGGCATCAAGTTAACACTGGCTCCTAAATCACATAAAGCCTTACCGATGTAATGTTCTCCAATGGTGAATGGGACAGTGAAACTGCCAGGATCTTTCAACTTCGGGGGAAGTTTCATCTGAATGATGGCACTGTATTCTTCCGTTAATGCTACTGTTTCGTAGTCTCCCAATCTCCGTTTTCGTGAAAGAATGTCTTTCATAAATTTGACATAGCTGGGCATTTCTTCCAAGGCTTCTTCAAATGGGATGTTGATGTGCAGCTTTTTGAAAACCTCCAGGAATCGAGCAAACTGCTTGTCTAGTTTGTTTTTCTGAAGACGTTGAGGAAAAGGTGGAGGTGGAGTGATCTGTTCTTTTTCCTTTCCTTCTTTTTCCTTTGCTTCTTTTTCCTTTGCTTATTTTTGAACATCTTCAATGGTTGCCTTGATTCCAACATCTTTGTTGATTTCAGTACCACTTTTCAAGGTGATGGCTTGACATTGCTCCTTCCCTCGGTTCCTTGGATTTGGTTCTGTATTGCTGGGAAGATTTCCTGGTGGTCTGTAACTCTGAGCATTGGCCAGTTGTCCAATCTGATTCTCCAATGCTTTGATTGAAGCAGATTCGCTTTGAAATATAGCATCATATGCTGCTTGTTGCTTTTTGAACATCTCTGCAATCCATTCTTTCATTTCTGGTTCTTTTTCAAACTCCTGGCTTTTGTTCTGTTGCTGGAATCCAGGTGGTGGATAGTTCTTTTGCCCTGAATTGTTGCTCTATGAGAAATTAGGATGATTCCTCCACCCTGGGTTGTAGGTGTTGGAATATGGATTGTTCCCCTGTCTGTTGAAATTATTGACATAATTCACCGTCTCTTCAAGTTAGTTTAGTTCTGGTGCTCCTCCATATGGTGAACTTGTGGATCCAGTGGTAAAAGTTTCCATGAATTTGCATATTTGATCTAGCTTGGCGTTGATTGCTGTATTGGCTCCACTTTCATAAATTCCTGTAATTCTTTGGATTAGGCTCATTTCTGTTGGCCACAAGGAATTGTTGTTGGCCATTTCTTCGATTAGTTCCCAGGCTTGATCTTCTCCTTTCGCCATTAAAGCTCCTCCAGCAGCAACATCGATTGTGGTTCTCATTATTCCAGAAAGTCCATTATAGAATGTTTGGACTTGAAGCCATTTTGGAATCTCATGGTGAGGACATTTCCGGAGAAAATCTTTGTACCTTTCCCAAGCTTCGTAGAGAGTTTCTGAGTCTTGTTGCACAAAGGATGTGACGTCATTCCTCAGCTTTCCGGTTCTGGCTGTTTGCAAGAAATTTGGTGGCTAAAGTGTTCCAAGTTGTGATGGAACCTGCTGGTAGTGAATGTAGCCAAGCTTTAGCTCTGTCCTTCAAAGAGTATGGGAAAACACGCAATCTCATTGCTTCTTCAGCTTCTCGGTTGTAATTGAAAGTGACGTAAACTTCCAGGAAGTTGCTGATGTGGGCATTAGGATCTTCAGTTGCATTCCCCCCAAACTGAACTGACTGCTGAATCATCTGAATGCATATTTTGATGTCACCCGCATTTGCTGGTAAGGGAGGAAGTACAATACATGAAATGAGTCTGTCAACCACCGTAATGGTTATGTCTCGAATGGGTATTGGTGGTGCAACTTCCAAAGGTTCAGGTTCCATGTTGACTAAAGCTTCTTGGCCTTCTCGCCTTTCCCTTCTCAATTGTCTGATTGTTTTTTCAATTTCTGGGTCGAGCGGTCGGAGTTCAAAGCTTCTGGTTCATCTCATGTAGTTTCTGAGAACCTAAAACACAAGAAAACAAAAACAATAAGTAAAAAGAAATTAAATACAAGTAAAGGTATCTAACCTTAAAACTAATAGTGAAAGATAAATAAGTCCCCGGCAACGGCGCCAAAAACTTAATCGGCGTAAACACACACGTATAACGCAAGCATACGTATCGTTCAAGTAGTATAAAAAGTATCGATCCCACGAGGACTTAATACCTAAGCTATTAATTTTATTAGGTCAAATGATTACTAGTATCTAACAGGTTGATTGATTGATTTGAAATGTTGACGAATCTAAATTTAAAAGCAAGTAAATAAAATTGTCGAAAATAGGTTTTAAGAAAATTCAATATTAAAAACTATCTAGGGTTGTGATTTCTTCCAATATTATTTAAAGATGAAGTGGTCATCTTATAGTTGGGTAAAATATTGATTTATTAACCTGGAACACTAAATTATGTAAAAGCCTCTTCCGATGGTCAACTACAAATATCCAGTATAACCCAATTGAACCATATGTGTATGTCAACCAAATTACATGAATTCATTAAGATTAAGTTCCAATTAAGGCTACCCCCGCCCGACAGGTATATTCCTATCCTGTAAGGAAATCTATTAAAGGGTTATCTATCCTCAAGGAAGATCGTGGGCTATTGAGTCTAAGGTCTTAAACTTAAAATCCCTATGTCTAGTTCATTTTAAGTTTACCTAGTCAATTTTATTAGTGGCCAGTTAATAAAAAGCATTAAGATTAATACTTAATAAATAAATCTTTGTATTACCCAAACTATAATCTAACCCCTTATAAACCGATGATATTGGAATTCATCACAACCCTAGATAACTAATTTAGTTACAACACATAACTAGGGCTAGTAAAATAAAAGACATAAAGTAAAAATACCGAAAGTAAAAATGCGGTAAAGTAGAAATTGAAAAGTAAAATAAAATAAAATGCTAAGGTAAAAGGAATTACTTTTACTACTACTAATTTAGATATCTCCCATAATATAATATATAAACTTGTGATAACATTACCAACCAGCCATATAGGCGGTATCCTGATTAAGTCAATTAATTCCAACCAGCCATTAAGGCGGAACCAAAATAAACCTGCCATATAGGCGGTAAGAAAATTTAATTACCAACCGACCAATCTGGCGGTATCCTTGATTAGTCAGGTTTAAACCAGATTAAAATGAATTACCAACCAACCAATCTGGCGGTATCCTTTTTAAGTCAATATTTTAAATAGTGAATATATTATATTTAAGGAGATTAATATAAATAGCAATAGTAAAAGAATTACCTTTCACCCTAGCTGGGGAAGTTACCTCCTCATGGTGAATAGTAAAAACTGTAAAAAGTAAAGAAAGTAAATTACTATTATTACAAAACGTAATTAAAATTTTAATTACAAAACTAAAATTAAAAGAAACTAGAGAGAAAACTCACTATTTACATCAAAGAAATGAGAGAGAATGGTAATCTAAAACTGAAATCTCGAGCTCAATTTATAGACCCCGGTAGGCCTCCAGCATCGCAACGCCAAGGCCTTTGGCGTCGCGACGCCAGCCTCTTTTGGCGTGGCTTGCTAGGGGCTTGACACGTGGCAATTCGGATAAAAAGATATGGTGACACGTGGCGAGGCGGCTAACAACTCAATTATTATGCTGACATGGAGATGACGACTGTCGGCACCATAGGATTGTGACACGTGGCACTTCGTGATTAGCTAATGATGACGTGGCGGTGAGGTGGCATGTTGACTCGGTCAACTGATGATGTGGACGCTGACGTGGAGTGAAACGTGGCACACATGGAAATGGTGATTGTCGGCACCGTAGGATGATGACACGTGGCACGGCGCATGTTAGCAAATCGGCTGTGATGGTGACACGGGCACGTCGCACGTTAGCAAAGTCAAACTTTTCAATTCTGACACGTTGACCCGGTGCACGTTAACATGGACTTGTTGCATGTTAGGCGTCGCGACACTAAGGACTTGGACGTCGCGACGCGCCTAAATTATCAAAATGCCCATTTTTCCAATTTTCACTGTTTTGCTCCAAATCATCTCCAGAATGTCCTGAAACTTTATTTATCTACAAAATAACACAAAACACATCAAAATATTCACAAAACTCAAGAAACTATACAAAATACTAGGTTAAATGAGTGAGAAATAGTGATAGATTTACCACTCATCATAGAATCAGATCATGAGAATAAGTAATAGTGGGTCATCTTAGAGTATATACAGCAAAGAAATCGAATCAGAGAAAAAGGGATGGGTAATCAGAATTTTACTAGATACAAATTTGAAAAGAACCAAAAGAGTATGAATAATACGCATAAACAAACTGTTAGCATCCATGTTAATTGTAAGGAATACGGTTTGGGCATGTAGTATAGGAAATGACTTTCCTTAGCGCGGTGGAAGTTGCTTATGGTGGCACCGGGTCCAGTATGGATCTTCAAAATTTTCTTTGCCTTCTCCATTTGTTGTAGTAGCCAAGATCAATCATTTGGTGTCCAACACTTGATCAACCACTCGATCTTCCGAACTATGACTCGAAACCAACAAACCGAAGTTTAGGCTTCACTCACAAAGATTAAACCTCTAAACTATTTAGATATTTAAGATGTCACAATGGTGTTTGGCTTTAGGAATTTCACAACACTTGTGAATGCTAGAACTCTCTCTATTTTCTCTCAAATCTGTTCTCACAACAATTGTGTGAATGAATGCAAAGTGTTAAACTTAGGAAGTGAGAGAAATGGTAGAGATTATATTCTCTTACACAAGCCAACTAAACTTGTCATTAAGCATCTAATGCTTTCTTGCAATCGACAACACAAAAATGTGAATGCCATACCAAAGCATAAGAAATGTTAAGCTAAAGACAATGGCTATGTCATTAAGCATTCAATGCTTTCTTTCAATGGCAAACACATAAATGTGGAGGCCATACCAAAGAATAAAATGCATTAGCTAATGACAAAACTATTAGGTGTATCCAAGCCACCTAATAGACATAATTGCATGGATGACATGGTAAGCCATATGGCTTTGTCTCCAATGGTAAATAAAAATTAATATATTAATAATGATTTATTTACCTTCAATTATGTTGTAGTAATTATCTCATAATTATTACTAACTTGATTATCTCATAATCAAATAATTCTAGAAAATATTAAGTTAAACTAATTTAACATAGTTTCCATTTGTGACAATAAATATTATTAAACTTATTAATAATATATAAATAAATATAATGTGAGCATATAATTAGACAATCTAATTATATTAGGTTTCCTACAGTTAATCGAGCATGCACGGGGACCAAATGGACCTACGGTTCTGAGCTCCAATAATTCCGAAATATTAATTAAACTCTTTAATCAAATATTACGAATTATTAACTCTGCATTATTCCACTAAAAACTCGAAGTTGAACTCCCGTTACCGTAGATGGATTATGTAAACCGAACATTTTTGGTGTCCATCGATATAGTCATTACATATAGATATAGCCATTCACGAATATCTCATAAATAGAGCCGGGTCATAAGTCCGTTAAACCACTCTAAATATTTTGTCTCTTAAGCACCATTGATTCTATAATGAACAATTAATTCATAACAATTATGAATATAAAATACTTTCTATTCGTAATAGAAAAGTTGAGCGCTCAAATTGTTCAAGTCCCGAATCAACTCTTAAAAGAGATATTCATCTGCTTCTCGTAAGAATGAGTGAATTCCATATCTATGTAAAACGTTCCCAGCTACATACCAAACCATATCCCCAGAATACGTAGTTATTGGTCAAGAATACAACACCAACATCACCATAGTAAATCAAAGGACATAGCCTGTCATGCAGGAGTTCGTAATACACTCAAGATTAAGATCGAATCCATATATGACCATTTATTAGATAAAATGAATTTCTTTGGTTAACGGATATTAAAAGAAATTCATATTTATCTGAGTCCAGTCCTATATGATCTTATCATACAAGGTGCCTCCATTCCCATGTCACTACATAAACGATCTCGGATCAAGGTCGTCATATAAGTATAGAATAGACCGCAGTTATAGATATACCACAAACAAAGTACCCTCTTTGTTTGCTCTCTATGGACTATTTAGATTACTAACTTTAGACTTAAATCCTCTTGTGCATCAAACATACACTAAGTCTAAAGGTACAAGAGTAATCAAGGTAAACATGACAATTGGACAATATGCGATATAAATCAAATAACTTTGATAAAATGAATAATGCATTTATTATTATTACAAAAATCAATTATGCTACAATACATGAAGCTCTAGGACATAAATCCCAACAATCTCCCACTTGGACTAGAGCAAATGAGACATGTCATGTAATCCTAAACCATTTAGTTGACCTTCAAATACTTTAGCCGATAAGGTATTTGTAAACGGATTAGCCAGGTTATCTGCGGATGGAATCTGTGTGACAGCGACATCTCCTCTCTACATTATTTCCTTGATGAGGTGATATTTCCTCTCAATATGCTTACCCCTCTTGTGGCTTCTCGGTTTTTGGAGTTCGCCACTGCACTATTATTATCGCAATAAAATGTGAGTGATTTATCCATATCTGGAACAACTTCCAGATCTGCCACGAACTTACGGAGCTAGACTGCTTCCTTACCTGCTTCACAAGCTACTACATATTCAGCCTCCTTTGTGGAGTCAGCAATACAAGATTACTTAATGCTCCTCCATACTATAGCCTCACCACCTAGGGTGAACACTGATCCAGATGTTGATTTCCTAGAATCGACATCCGTCTGAAAATCAGAGTCTGTATACCCTCTCAGAATCATATCCTGACTTGTATATACAAGCATATAATTTCTCGTTCTCCGAAGATACTTGAGAATATGTTTCACCGCTACCCAATGACCTAATCATAGGTTGGATTGAAACCTACTGACTACTCCCACTGCAAAATAGATGTATGGTCTCGTGCATAACATATCATACATAAGACTTCCAACTGCTGAAGCATATGGTATATGTCTCATCTCCTCAACTGCTTGAGGTGTCTTAGGAGATTGTTCCTTAGACAAATGAATTCCATGCCTGAAAGGTAAATTACCTTTCTTGGAATTCTGCATACCAAATCGCATAAGAATCTTGTCGATATAGATTGCTTGAGACATTGGTAATAGTCGTTTCTTGTGATCCCGAATGATCTGGATCCCAAGTACATAACTTGCCTCTCCCAAATCTTTCATTTAGAATTGGTTAGCTAGCCATATTTTCATGTCCGATAATATCTTTACATCATTCCCAATGAGTAAAATATCATCAACATATAACACAAGGAAAACCACCTTCCCATCAATGATGCGCTGGTAGACACAAGGCTCATCGATGTTCTGCTCAAAGTTATAAGACTTGATCATATTATCAAACTTTATGTTCCAAGATCTAGATGCTTACTTAAGTCCATAAATGGACCTTTGCAACTAACAAAATTTTTGCTCTTGACCTTAGGTAATGAACCCCTCTGGTTGTACCATATAGATACTCTCATCAAGATTACCATTCAAGAATGCAATCTTGACATCCATTTGCAAAATCTCATAGTCATAATATGCGGCAATGGAAAGAAGAATCCTGATGGATTTAAGCATGACTACTGGTGAGAAAGTTTCTTTATAGTCAACTCCCTCTTTTTGGGTATAACCCTTTGCCACTAGCCTAGCCTTGAAAGTCTGTACTTTCCCATCTATTCCTCGTTTTCTCTTGTAGATCCACTTGCAACCTATTGGTTTTACTCCATTAGGTTGGTCTACAAGTTTCCAGACTGAGTTAGAGTACATAGACTCCATCTCGAGGTTCATGGCTTTGAGCCATTCCTCTTTATCAGTATCTTCCATTGCACTATGATAGGTCAATGGATCGTCTATACCATCACAAGATGCAACAACTTGCACCTCACCATTTCCTAGATAGCGTTCAGGTTGTCTTCCAACCCTCCCACTACGTCTAGGTGGTATGGTATCCTGATAAACTTGCATCTGACTTTCAGATGTAGAAGGTGTTATGTCTTTGTCAACATTTGACAATGGTGTACTGGTCGTACCAGCAAGTAACTTCTCAAGTAACACTTTACTTCAAGGTTTGAACTCTCTCATATAGTCCTCCTCAAGAAATGTAGCATTTGTCGACACAAATACTTTATTATCTTCTGGACTATAAAAGAATCCACCCATAGTTTCCTTAGGATAGCCTACAAATAGGCACACCTGTGAACGTGGTTCCAACTTACTAGTCTTGTTCTTTAGCACATGTGCCGGACACCCCCATATGCGAAAATGTCTCAAACTAGCTTTACGACCATTCCACAACTCTAAGGGAGTCTTAGAAACAGACTTAGAAGGAACTACATTCAGGATATACATTGCAGTTTGCAATGCATACCCCCAGAATGAACTAGGTATAATGCTATAACTAAACATTGATCTTATCATGTCTAGTAGGGTTCAAATTCTCTTTTATGCAACACCATTTTGTTGTGGTGTTCCAGGTGCTGTGAGTTGTGAAATATTTACGTGCTCAACTAAGAATTCCTCGAAATCTCTATCAAGGTATTCTCCTCCACGATCTGATCGTAGAATTTTGATGATTTTACCCAATTGGTTATCAACCTCAGCACGATACTCTTTGAACTTTTTAAATGTATCTGACTTGTGCTGCATTAGGTAAACATACCCATATCTGGAATAATCATCAATGAAAGTGACGAAGTATTCAAAACCACCTCGGGCTTTTGTTGGTGATCTAATAACCATATCCCAAGATCAAAAACAAGCAAGATATATATAAGAATGAACTAGATTGAAGTAATGGCGGAAACAATACTCACAAAAGCCAAATGTGGATGCTATGGATGAAGCGAAAATTGCTCCTTTGTGCAGTGGGGAATTCGGCCAAGCAGTAAAGAGAAGCTCCAAGCTTTAGTTGATCCTTCCAAGCTCTAAGATGAGTTTCCCATAACACCTTGTATGATCCCTTGATGTTGCTAGCCAAACTTGTGTGTTAGAGTTCCAAACACAGCACATTTCTTCTTGTCTTGCCACAAAACAAATGAAGAAATATGGAGAGAGTTTTAGCCTACTGTTTTCGGTAATTTGAGAGAGGAAGAAGATTTGATTTTTGTTTCAAAAATCAATTTATATTTATGTCATAATTATATTAAATAATAATATAAATATAACACAAACCATGCAAAGACTTAGAGTGTCTAACACTCAATTTCCATGCATTACCTTTGAGTGCTTTGTACACTATCTTCATGCATTGCATCTTGAATTAAATAATGCAAATAATGACAAGTGTCATGTGGGCCCCACACGTTTCCAAATGAAAGTGGGCCCACGTGCACTCACGCGTTCGGGTTCGATATTTCCGAAATATCGAGCTTACGTCGCGACGTTAATTAAATCGAATTTAAATAAATAATTGCGCCTGGCGAAATTATTATTTACGTCGCTAACGAATTAATTCTAAATTAATTCGTTTGCCCGAATTAAAATCTAATTTCAATTTCGCGTCGAAATCGAATTCCGTTTATTATATCGAATATAATAATTTTACGTTTAATTCTAAATTAATCGTTCTCTCTCTTATACAGTACTTTATCCGAGATAAAGTCTCTCCCTATTAATCCAAGATTAATCGAGTTTGAATCATACGTCATCGGTGAATCTTCGGGAAGCGACCCAAGAGACCTCTAGATATGTTGGCAGTAAATCCGGTTGTCGAACTATTCGAACACGTACGTACCAAGTACTACGTTTTTACCGATTTACAAGACAAGGTTAGCTTCTAGCAAAACGCCATGCCTACCCAATTCTCTAGAAATATTCTTACTGGAATATTAGATCTATAACAGGCGTAGTATACCGTAGTATAGTGTATATCGAACCAGTATCGGATGATCACATGTAAGGCCTGGGGCTGGATATGTGTCTGCCCCGTACGATACACATATCGGACATCAAGCAACCAGTCTCTTTGAATCGGATAATCCTGACCTAGTCATATTATCCCGATGGTTGCAACCATTATAGAGTACTCGTTCTGTATCCCTCGCGATCATCATCTCCATATGTCTGAAGTGATACTTCCATCTTGACATCACACCCAGTACACTACGATTCTCGATAAACCCAGAAGAGGTATACACAGAACTCGTTAAAGCCCTGGACCACCAAACCTAAATTTTACCGATTGTCGTAAGTACTAGCGATGCAAATCTCAGGTTAAGATCATATGCACCTACCCTGAAGCGGACTCCCATAGACACGCAGACATACTACCAATGGGACTCCGCGGGGTCTATCCAGAGCGAAGCTTTTTTCCGTACTATCGGTAAAACACAACCTCCTACCGCACTTGCATAAGTATCCAATACTTAAATATATGAGAACTATGCCGTTGTGCCCTCACAACATGCACAAGTGCAGTACTAGTCTATTCCGCATTATCGATGTCCAATCTCGATAATACTACGACTAGGGATATTTAATGATTAAACCTTTATGGATTGATACTGTCTCATATCATCACAATCCGGAACTAATCATAGGGACTTTTACCATTTATATTTCAAAGTAAATAAATTACAAAACGGTAAAAGGCAATTTCATTACTACATAGTTAATTTTGTACAATAATACAATATCATTTACAAAATAGTGACGCTATGGGTCATTACTGTCTAACAATCTCCCACTTGGCCTATAGCCAGTCACTCAAGCATCTAATACCTGAACTATGTACATGTCGCTCAAACTTTTCCCGAGGAATAGCCTTCGTCAGCGGATCTGCAATATTATCCTCTGATGCGATCTTCTCGATCTTCACATCGCCACGATGTATGATCTCTCGAATCAGATGGAATCGTCGAAGAACATGTTTGGATCGTTGATGAGACCTTGGTTCCTTAGCCTGTGCTATAGCCCGCTATTGTCACAATACAATGGAACGGGCTCAGCTGCTAACGGAACTACTCCTAATCCAATTAGGAATTTACGGATCCAAACTGCCTCTTTTGCTGCTTCAGCTGCTGCAATGTACTCCGCTTCAGTTGTTGAATCGGCAACAGTATCTTGCTTGGAAGATTTCCAGCTCACTGCTCCGTTATTCAAGCAAAAATATGTACCCGGTTTGCGACTTGAAGTCGTCTCTGTCGGTTTGGAAACTTGCATCGGTATACCCAGATACCTCAAGTTCTCCATCTCCATAGATTAAGAAAACATCCTTAGTTCTTTTAAGATACCTAAGGATATTTTTAACCGCCATCCAGTGATCCTGTCCTGGATCGGCCTGATATCGACTGCACATGCTCAAAGCATAGGACACATCAGGTCGTGTACATATCATGGCATACATGATCGATCCGACTGCCGAGGCGAACGGAGTCCGACTCATGTTGTCTCTCTCATCTTGTGTTTTAGGACACATGTCCCTAGATAGAAAGACGCCATGTGATGTTGGCAACAGTCCCTTCTTGGACTGATCCATGTTGAATCTCTTCAACACTTTATCAATATATGTACTCTGGGAGAGTCCAAGTAGCTTTCTAGATCTATCCCGGTAGATCTTTATTCCTAGAATAAAAGCTGCTTCTCCCAGATCTTTCATGGAGAATTTCAATGAAAGCCAAGCTTTCACCGACGTTAACATGGGAATGTCATTGCCTATAAGCAATACATCGTCGACATAAAGGACAATAAAAGTCAGTGCACTCCCACTAACCTTCTTATATACACAAGGATCATCTACGTTTTGAATGAAATCATATTCTTTTATGACCTCATCAAAACGTTGGTTCCATGACCTCGATGCTTGCTTCAGTCCATAAATGGACCGATTTAACTTACAAACCTTGTTTGCAAGTCTTGGTGCGATAAAACCGTCAGGTTGTTGCATATAAACATCCTCCAACAGGTTTCCGTTAAGGAAAGCGGTTTTAACGTCCATCTGCCATATTTCGTAATCGTAATATGCAGCTATTGCAAGCATTATCCGAATGGATTTAATCATGGCAACGGGTGAGAAAGTTTCGTCATAATCAACTCCAAGTTGTTGACGATACCCCTTTGCTACGAGCCTAGCTTTGTACGTTTGTACGTTGCCATCCATGTCTGTCTTCTTTTGAAGACCCATTTGCATCCAATAGGCTTTACGCCTTCTGGTGCATCAACCAGTGTCCAAACTTGGTTGGTATACATGGAATCCATTTCGGCCTTCATGGCTTCTTGCCATAAAGTGGATTCGATACCCTGTATCGCTTCCTCATACGTAGCCGGTTCAGTATCCTCAATAAGATTAATATCTACATGAGGTGAGATCAGGAATCCATACCTCTCAGGTATTACCCTGACTCTCTCCGACCTTCGTAGTCCTTGTGTAACTGAAGATTGTGGTTCAGTCTCATCCTGGATGGACTGTTCATGTTCCGTTCTTGATTCATTGCCAGGAACAGTATCACTACGACTTTCATCGAGTTCTACTTTCCTCCCACTAAACACTGCATTTAGGAATTCCTTCTCAAGGAAAACCGCATGTAGAGCAACAAATACTTTGTTCTCTTTTGGGTTATAGAAGTAATATCCTTTGGTTTCCTTAGGATATCCAACAAATAGGCATTTATCTGATTTGGGTTCAAGTTTGGTACCTTCCAAACGTTTGACGTATGCCCAGCAACCCAAATCTTCAGGAATGAGAAACCTGGTTTCTTTCCTGTCCATATCTCATACGGAGTCTGTTCAACAGACTTTGACGGAACCCTATTCAAAATAAGGATTGCACTTTCTAATGCATGTCCCCAGAAGGATATAGGTAGCTCAGTGCGACTCATCATCGACCTTACCATGTCAAGCAAGGTACGGTTTCTCCGTTCAGACACACCATTTAATTGTGGTGTTCCAGGAGGAGTCCATTGTGAAAGAATACCATATTCTTTCAAGTAATCTTGAAACTCATTACTTAAGTATTCGCCACCACGGTCCGACCGTAATGTCTTAATACTCTTGCCTGTTTGTTTTTCAACTTCGTGTCGAAACTCTTTGAATTTCTCAAAAGTTTCCGACTTGTGCATCATTAGATACACATAACCATAACGTGATGCATCATCCGTAAAGGTTACGAAGTATCGATATCCACCTCTAGCCTGGCTAGACATGGGCCCACAAACGTCACTATGAACGAGGGCTAACAGTTCAGTGGCGCGTTCACCTTTACCACTAAAAGGTGATTTAGGCATTTTGCCTAATAAACAAGATTCGCAGACGTCATATGAATTTGGATCAAATCCGTCCAAGTACCCACTCTTCGAAAGTGTGGATATGCGAGTCTTGTTGATGTGTCCCAGACGACAATGCCACAAATAAGTTTCTTCTTTTGGATTACTCATTTTGAGCCTTTTGTTTGTTATTTTACATTTTGGAGATTCATTTATATTCAAAATATAAAGACCATTATTTGCATCAGCACTGCAAATTTCTGCATCATTCATATATAATAACACCTGGTGTTTTTAAATACAAAAGTGTACCCAGTTTGGGTTAACAAAGATACAGAAATAATATTCCTAGTTAAACTAGGAACAAAATAACAGTCATTTAGTTTAAGTACATGCCCCGAGGGCAGTTCCAAAACAAAAGTGCCTACGGCCAAAACAGCAACAGAAGTTCCATTTCCAACTCGTAGATCTACCTCCCCCGAAGCCAGTCTCCTGCTATCATGCAGATCCTGCACATCAGTACAAATATGAGAACCACAGCCAGAATCAAAAATCCAATTTTTATTAAGACTAGAAGTAGTCATATTTATCTCAATAACAAACATACCTGAGGCCGGAGCCTTGCCCGCCTGTATGTCCTCCTTATGTCCCTTGTTCATGCGGCAGTCACGCTTCCAGTGACCTCTCTTGCCGCATTTCAGGCAAACATCTTGAGACTTGTCCCTTGGCTTCCCAGAAGCCTTTGTTGACTTGGCCTTGCCTTTGTTCTTATGCTTCTTCTTCTTAACACCCCCAGTTGCCTTGAGCCCAGCTTTCGGCGTTTGAGTTGTTTTGCAAAGTGCGCCTCGCGCTTGTTGCCTTTCAGAAGTTCTTTCTCTGACTCCTTGAGAATTGACAACAACTCTCCAAGAGTGTCATCCGAATTCATCAGTTTGTAGTTGATGACAATTGTTTCCAAGTATCGGGTAGTGACTGTAGAAGTACATCTATAGCCAGCTCAGACTCCAAGACTATACCCATACTAGCCAGTTCATCAATATCGGCTATCATTTGAGTCCCATGGACCTCAACAGAACTACCATCAGTCATACGGGAGCGAAAGATTTTCTTCACTAACTCGTACCTCGCCATCCGCTTATTAGTGCGGTGAAGATCTTGCAATCTTGCCATCATATTATAAGGATCCAAGTCCCTATTTGGGGCGACGAAAGTGTTGAGTCATTGAAGCAAGCATGATCGACTGAGCCGTGTGTCACAATCATCACTGTGAGTTTTCCATAACTCCAGCTCAAGTGGCTCAGTGGCTTAGGCCCGAGAGGTCTCTGAATCGTATACAGTATCCTCTCTGCCCCAAGGACTATCCTTAGGTTCATTTCCCAATCAGCAAAGTTTATCCCCTTAAAGACATTTCACCCATGATGATGTCTCGGACATTTACCTTGCTTGCCATCTTAACTACGATAGTCCAACTATCTAGTTAACGATAAAAATGGGTACAGTCAAACTGTTACAAGAAAAATAACATTTTATTAGTCCAACTAATGTTAAAAATATTGACGAAATAAATTTTGTAAGCGCGTAAAGCTAAGTATCTGAATGAAATTGCAAACTCAATACTAGCCTCCCACTATTTTCTACAAGTCTCTAACCCTCTGTTGAGTACTCGGGAAATCCAATTTCCTAGTGGGCTAGGATCCCGTTAAATAACACACAACCTTGACTTTGGCCAACAAGTTGTATGATATTTAACTAGGTAGATCTCGAAGATCAATTGGATCCCATCCAATTCCTAGATCCGGTAGGTGGACATCCAAGTCCGAAACATATATATCTAATACATACGTCAATGTATCCAATACATTTTCCTAACCATTTCCTCTGAATCAACTAAGCCTTGGGTTTGGCACAACAAACCTAATGATTCCAGTTAAGCGGGACCATTGACAAGGAAAGTTTCGTAATCAATGTCGATGGACAAGAAGTGATCTTGACTTTGGCCAACAAATCACAACTTGGACAGGACACCGATGTGTGACAAAAACTCTCATGATTCAAACACATCCTCAATTGACAAAGGTCTTGACTTTGGCCAACAAACCAATGCCAATTTTGGATCTTGAGAAAGAATCATTCAACGGAAGGAAATCGCTTAATATTGTTTGAGGGATTTTTCGCGTAATTGGCAACCAATTAATTTATCTTTGTTGGTCTCATCATCATACACCCTTAAGCATGCTTCTAAAACATCATAAAGCGCGTAAAGTAAAATAATAGTGATATGCGGATGGATATATAAACAACTTGTTCCTAGAACAAATCACTCCCTTTCCTCTCCCCGCTAGCACTATTCTACTTCTACCCAATTACATAATACAATAAGAGAAACCTCATTACATTGAGGGGAATTAGGTGAGAAGAGAATACAAAGAGATAAAGAGATAAGGCTGGACACGCAGGTCCAATTTATAAATTCCAAATTTACAATAATTTCTAAAATACCCTTCCCTTCTAATATCCATCCGATATACACTATTCATACAACACATCCACATTCATTCATTCATTCAAGGCATGTTATACAACCAATCAAATCCAATTAATTAGTCTTTATTAGGTGACAATACAATGTTCAAACAATGTTTGCATTTGCGCGAGTCCAACTCGTTTTGAGAATAAATACATATGGTATGAATTCACGAATTATATCGAACTACTCGTTAAATCCAATTTAAGTCGTATTCAATACTAATCCTTTATTTAATTCTAAATTAAATATTTACACTTTTATTGTGCTTTTTATAACTTAGATTCCAAATCTAGTACTATTGGGTCTCAAAGCCCAACTAACATCTAATGTCCGTTTAATTAAAGTCCGATGGGCTTTCTATTGATTTCATTAGGCTTGGGCCTTGGTCAATGTGGGTCAAACCCAATTTCCAAGCCCAATAAGGAATCACCCTCATTTGCCATAAAACCAATATCAAGCCCATAAGGCCCAATTAAACATAAAAGCCCATTTATTACATTGGACTTAAATGGTGTGATTTAGGCCCATTTTGGATCCAATCCAAATGGTCCAAATCTACTTGGCCCAACCAAGCCCATTTATGACCAAATATAATAGTTTTAGGCCCAATTCCAATTTAAGCCCAATTAACTAAATTTTAAAATTCCAAATTTTATAACTTAATTAATTATAGTGTATTTTCATGATTAATCCTTTAAATCAATATTCCCAAATATCAAATTAATCTATTAATCATATTTTTATCTTAAATACATGTCCAACATTATTAATCAAAAAATCAAGTCCCTAATCATCATCAAGCATTCGGCCAAGGTGTGATTAATATGGTTCCGATTTCGTTTTCAATCCAATCAAGTTACAAATGATCATCTCCATATTATTTCAAGTCATCCAATGTCTTAAAATTAAAAAAATCATCTAGTCCACATGCTTGCATGTATTCGGCCAAGCCTCATTGGGGTTGGAAAAATTAATCCAATTTATTTTCCATGAAATTGATGATGTATAATCCATTTAACATACATCTAAGCATATTTAATCAAGCAAACTCATCAAATCATGCTTCAAACAATTTTCCCCAAATAACATCCTATATATTGCATGCATTTTTAGGCTCAATGATACCATTGTTGGAAATCTAATAACCATTCCCAAGATCAAAAACAAGCAAGATATATATAAGAATGAACTAGATTGAAGTAATGGCGGAAACAATAACTCACAAAAGCCAAATGTGGATGCTATGGATGAAGCGAAAATTGCTCCTTTGTGCAGTGGGATTCGGCCAAGCAGTAAAGAGAAGCTCCAAGCTTTAGTTGATCCTTCCAAGCTCTAAGATGAGTTTCCCATAACACCTTGTATGATCCCTTGATGGTGCTAGCCAAGATGTGTGTGTTAGAGTCCAAACAAGCAAACTTCTTCAAGTCTTGCCACAAAACAAAATGAAGAAAAGAGAAATGGAGAGAGTTTTCACATGTTTCGGTATTTGAGAGAGAGAGAAGAAGATGTTGTGATTTTGTTTCAAAAATCAATTTATATTTATGTCATAATTATATTAAATAATAATATAAATATAACACAAACCATGCAAAGACTTAGAGTGTCTAACACTCAATTTCCATGCATACCTTGAGTGCTTTGTACACTATCTTCATGCATTGCATCTTGATTAAATAATGCAAATAATGACAAGTGTCATGTGGGCCCCACACGTTTCCAAATGAAAGTGGGCCCACGTGCACTCACGCGTTCGGGTTCGATATTTCCAAATATCGAGCTTACGTCGCGACGTTAATTAAATCGAATTTAAATAAATAATTGCGCCTGGCGAAATTATTATTTACGTCGCTAACGAATTAATTCTAAATTAATTCGTTTGCCCGAATTAAAATCTAATTTCAATTTCGCGTCGAAATCGAATTCCGTTATTATATCGAATATAATAATTTTACGTTTAATTCTAATTAATCGTTCTCTCTTTTATACAATACTTTATCCACGAGATAAAGTCTCTCCCTATTAATCCAAGATTAATCGAGTTTGAATCATACGTCATCGGTGAATCTTCGGGAAGCGACCCAAGAGACCTCTAGATATGTTGGCAGTAAATCCGGTTGTCGAACTATTCGAACACGTACGTACCAAGTACTACGTTTTTACCGATTTACAAGACAAGGTTAGCTTCTAGCAAAACGCCATGCCTACCCAATTCTCTAGAAATATTCTTACTGGAATATTAGATCTATAACAGGGTAGTATACCGTAGTATAGTGTATATCGAACACAGTATCGGATGATCACATGTAAGGCCTGGGGCTGGATATGTGTCTGCCCCGTACGATACACATATCGGACATCAAGCAACCAGTCTCTTTGAATCGGATAATCCTGACCTAGTCATATTATCCCGATGGTTGCAACCATTATAGAGTACTAGTTCTGATCCCTCGCGATCATCATCTCCATATGTCTGAAGTGATACTTCCATCTTGACATCACACCCAGTACACTACGATTCTCGATAAACCCAGAAGAGGTATACACAGAACTCGTTAAAGCCCTGGACCACCAAACCTAAATTTACCGATTGTCGTAAGTACTAGCGATTGCAAATCTCAGGTTAAGATCATATGCACCTACCCTGAAGCGGACTCCCATAGACACGCAGACATACTACCAATGGGACTCCGCGGGGTCTATCCAGAGCGAAGCTGTTTTCCGTACATCGGTTTAAAACACAACCTCCTACCGCACTTGCATAAGTATCCAATACTTAAATATATGAGAACTATGCGTTGTGCCTTCACAACATGCACAAGTGCAGTACTAGTCTATTCCGCATTATCGATGTCCAATCTCGATAATACTACGACTAGGGATATTTAATGATTAAACCTTTATGGATTGATACTGTCTCATATCATCACAATCCGGAACTAATCATAGGGACTTTTACCATTTAAATTTCTAAGTAAATAAATTACAAAACGGTAAAAGGCATTTCATTACTACATAGTTAATTTGTACAATAATACAATATCATTTACAAAATGTGACGCTATGGGTCATTACTGTCTAAAAGTTGTACATTCATCAGTCTGTAAACATCCAAATGTATTAGCTCAAGAGTTTCTTTGGACTCATATTCCGAAATTTTCCAGTAAAAGGTCTCTTGGTCATTTGCCTTCTAGACAGGATTCGCAGAAGGTAAAAGTACCAAGTTTTAACTGATTTAAAAAGCTCCGTTCTAATTAGTCTATCTATGCGTACACAGGTTAATGTGACCAAGTCTAAGGTGCCCATAAAGATGTTCATTTATGAGAAAATTATTTTGCCGTTTAGTTTTAGATCTTTCAATCTTAAACATTTCAGTATTAAGTAGTGATTCATGCATTAACGGCCTAATACATATAGATTATTTCGGAGTTTCCCCGTGAATATATTAATCAATTTCTACTAATAATAACTAACATTATTATTAAACGAAACAGAAAAACACATTCCATAAGTTTTGTTATAGAAATAAATTCCTGCGGAAAACCAGGTAATATATAGGCACACCATTCAAACATAAATAACTTTTATAAATTCAAATTTGAAACTCCCACTGATATTAACTGAACAGCATCCCAATAGGCGTATCAACTCTCATGGTAAAGCTACCTTCAGTAACGGCTCCCTCCATGAGTCAAGTAGACGGCAAAGAACAAAATGCAAAGAACAACAAACATGGTTAGTGGCACCAGAATCACAACATCCTAGGAATTTATATCCTCCAACCAAAGAGGACTCCCAAGACAAGTAAATCATATTTACATGTATTTTCTTCTCTTTAAGCTTGCAAGGTATTTTGGACAATTCTTTTCCAATGCCTTTGTGTTCACAATGGAAACATTTTCCTTGGAGCTTTTATTGTTCTTCTTTTCATTGGTTTTGCATTTGCCTCCAATTGCCTTTTTCTTCTTCTTTGCAGATTTAGAAGATTCAGCAACATTTGCCTCGGCATTGGGCCTAAGAGGACCGTTCATAATGGACTCGTTAATTGGTGACCTCATCAGCAGTTCACGTCAAGGAAAAGTCACTTTGTTCA
>SKCR01023558.1:0-43820 GCA_019454045.1 Zanthoxylum bungeanum
TGACAGGAATAAACAACGAGTCCTCCAAACTAGTCTTCACAACAAGCTACAAGTAATGATTATCCGGGTGCCTTCACAGCTTTTCCCCGAAGGGTAGTGAATGAAGGAAGACACCCAACCATCACCTAGCTTTAACTAAGCCTTTGATTAACCCCCTCAACCCACTAAGCCACGGTCAACTAATGCACAAATTATACACAACACAAAACATGATTTCGAGGCCGATTCTCTATCCCCAGTGGAGTCGCCAGACTGTAGACAACAGAACCTGGGCGACGCTGTTCTAGGTTCGCGGCCTAGTGGGAAGTACAAAATAACATGGAGTCGCCACCGGTGTGAACCGGGACAAAGATTTAAGGCCGCACTCACCCCTCGCAAGGGAAGACCTCAAACCGTTGGGTTCGGAATGGTCCCTTACTTATGTCATTTGTGATGATATGATTTGTGCAATAAACTAACCGAATCTATTCAACATTCATGCTCAAGGGTACTTAGATCTAACATGCTTTCATCCAAATAATTCCACGCAATGTAAACAACAAAGCATATTGAACCATTAAATCAACATGCATAAATCATTACCCAAACGCATCATAAACTAAGAACATGCATAATGAACAACCTAAACATGCTTTAACAAATAAATAACAAACTAAATTAAACCATGCTTCAAATAATAAACAAATAATCTAAAGTCTATAACATGCTCAAATACAAGTTAGGATGAGACGAGATACGTGTATCTTAAGTGATACGTGGCATTGTATCCCGAGTGCAGACCATACTACCGTCCATTCGGAATCGGCTATGGAATTTACGTCCGGGTTTCCATCCGATATACCACAAAAGGGAACACATATCCCGCTCACCCAACAATCACATCATGCTTCAAACGACTCTCATGCTATTATATATCAAAATAAATAAAACAACAATAAAGAAGATAAGTAGAAAGGTGCCCTCAGGTCTAACCTCTTTTGTCGTCTTAGAAAGGGCGTTACACGTCCGTTGGAAGGGTGAATGATCCGCTACTCTTTTAGTTCACCAACTCCACGTCTTTCCTCGCTGTTTTGCTGCTCGGGTTGCTGTTTCAAGTCCGTTTCGCTGCTGCTTCGCTGCTACGTTTCAGGTCACTGTCTTGATGGTTTAGCGGACTGTTTTGGGTGATTTTGAAGGCTTAGGGAGGTGCGTTTGTGGGGATTTTTTAGGGAAACTTTATGGAGGTTTTTGGGATGGTGTTTAGGTGATTTTAGGACTGTTTTATGGGTTGAAGACGCAACAAAAATTGACCAGAACAGGGGACGAAACTGTGCAGTTCAAGGTGCAGTGAGGGGTGTTTCGGGACGTTTTGGGCGCTGAATTGGAGCTGTGAATGGGGGGTCTTTTGTGCGACTTTGGGGCTGTATTTGAGGCTTATTTTAAGGTGTTTTAGGGCTGTGAATGGTGGCTGGAACTTGGTAATGGAGGGCTGTGAAAAGGGGTTTAGGCGTGAAGGGTTTGGTGTGAAGGAAGAATGATGCGGCAATGGAGGATGCTTAGGTTTAATGATTCGGCAATGGAGGCTTCAAGGAGGTTTTTGGACGTGCAAGGAGGCTTGAGAAAGTGTTTGGGACGTGATTTGTGAGATATGTGTGCTAGGTTTGAATGGGGGTGAAGGCCTCTTTTTATAGGCAAAGAGAGAAGACTTTCCTAATTAGATTAGGAAGGAATCTCCTAATTGATTTCTAATAAGGAATGCATCTCCTAATTAGGATTTGGGATTGGATTTGATTTGGTAGGGATTTGAATTGATTTAGGCATGTGTTAAATGTGATTTTGGCTATTTAGGAAGGCTATGGGCGTGAATCACTCTCTTTTGGTCATGGATTTGGTTTGACTTGGTTTGACTGGGTTGACTTGGGTATTTGGGCTTGTTTGGTTAGGTATGTGGTCTATGGGAGTTTTGGGCCTAGGGTGAGCTTTGAAACGGAAGTCCAACAAGCAACCGAAGCGAAAACAACGAGATTAATTCCATCAAAAATTCTATTTTCCAACTTTACCCTTCCAACGTCCGTTTCCCGCGACTTTCATGACTAAAGAAGTAGTTGCCTCCATACGAGACTCATCATTGGGCTAAAGTGTAAAAATACAATGCCTACACCCATGGCTTTTCTCATCATTACATAAATAAATAACATGCAGAAATTTAAATGGCGGAATAATTAAACAACTCAAAATAACAAAATAGGTGCCGTTTACTCGAGTGGTACGTGGAGTTGTTTCCCAAGTACAGACCGCATTACCGTCCATTTGGAATCGGCTACGGAATTTACGTCTGGGTTTCCATCCTATATACCACAAGAGGCGACACACTTTCCATTCATCCAATACCCATAACACACATCATATTCATAATACATGTATATTTATCTACTCAAGGGCCACAAACATACATTTTATCATAATAATCATGCGAACAAAACTCAATAAATAATAAAAATAAAACAAAACGAATATGGAAAATACCCCCAGGTCTAACCTTTTTTGCCGACTTTCGGACTTGCGTTTCACGGAGATCGGAAGGGTAAAGCTCCTCAACTTCTCCGGTTCACTGGTTTAGCGTCTTAGCTCACTGTTTTGCTGTTTTACTTGCTGTTTGGCCTCTGTTTTGCTGCTGTTTTCTCTGTATTTTCTGCTCACTGTTCAGGTCACTGTTTTGGCGTTTCAATGGACTGTTTCGAGTGTTTTTTAAAGGTTTTAAGTGCAGTTTTTTGTGATTATTTTAAGGATTATAAGTGCAGTTTTTTGTGATTATTTTAAGGATTTTAGGACTGTTTTAAGAGGATTTTGCTGCTGTTTTGGGTGATTTGGGCTGCTGCTCGGCGTGTTTTAGGGGGGCTGTTCAGGCGTGTTTTAGGGGGGTGCAGGGGCTGCTGTCTTCGGTGGAAAGGGGCTGCTGTTCAGGTGTGTTTTGCTTGCTGTTCAGGCGTATATGGTGCTGTTTTGTGTGAATGGAAGAGGGTTTCTTGGTGCTGTGTTGCGTGAATGGGAGGAGTTTCTTGTGCTGTTTTGCGTGAATGAGAATAGGGCTAGGAGAGAATTGTTTGTTTCTTGTTCTTGGTAGTGGATGCGTGAGAGTCTAGGGCTTTTTGGCTTTGTGCATGCGTGAATTCAAGAGATTGGCCAGGGGGTGGCTTTGGGTTGTTTATATAGAGAAGGGCTAGGGCTTCCCCTTGTCTCACAAGGAATAGATTGGATTGGTGTCAAACAAGGAAATGATTTGATTGATTGGGGGGACAAATTTTGGTAAATTAGGAAGGTTGAATATTTGATTTGCTTGGTTTAGGAATACAATATTTTAATTGGTTAGGATTGATTTTAATTAGGCATAACATCTCTTTAATTTAGTATATAATATTTTGGATTAGGAAGTTACAATATTTTAATTTGGTATAATTATATTTTATGTTTTATTTAATTTAGTAAATGGTTTAATTATTTTATTTAATTCAATTACATTATCTAATTAATATTTAATTTAATATTTGATTTAATTTGGATGTAATTTAGGGTGATATGGGCGTGTGGGCCTAGTTGTGGTGTGGGCTTGGTTTGGCTTGGTGTGTGGTGGCTTGGTGAGTGGGTTAAGTGTGTATGGGCTAGATTAAAAGGGTTTTGTTTTTTTTAGGCCAAGGGTGCTCTAAACGGAGGTCTAGTAATTGAGCTTGACGCTAAACAAGTGAATAAAAATATAACAAAATACCAACTCCCTTACGACGACCGCTTCCCGCAACTTCCATGACTAAAAAAAGTAGTGCCTCCAACTGAGACTCATCATCAGGTATCACATGCAAAAATGCAATGCCTACACTAATTATGTTCGAAATGCTTAAATCATGATGCCCGTAAAATGCATAGAAATACAACAAACGACAAAATTTAAAATATACAAATATGGTAAAATTATTTTAAATGAAATATTTAAATATATTAAATGTTGTCTTTCTATTTGTTCTGATATTTGGAGTGACCATTGGCAAACACACTCATACATGAGTGTGACTTGTCATTAGATTGATGCATCTTGGAACATGCAAAAATGACTTATTGCATTTTGAGTTTTTGATTAGCATCATACAACACAAAATGTTTATACAATGATTAAAATAATTTTGATAAATATGGTTTATTAGGTAAAATTTTAACAATTGGATTTGAAAATACATCTGCAAATATTACACACAATTAGAGATTTAAAAGAAATATGCTAACCAAATTTGGGGGGTCGATTTTTTCATGTTCGTTGCACATGCTATGTCCTTAATTTATGTGTTTAAGATGACTTGAATTTCTTAGAACATCACATTAATCCTATTAAGATTGCACTTAATTGTATTTGGTCATATTCTAATGTCAGGAGAGAATGAGACAAGTTTTGTAAATTAAATGGTTTTAAATCAGTAAAATTTTCACGAGATGTCCCAACTCGTTGGAATTCAACTTATTTTCTTTTAACTCAAGTTTTTCAATACAACGATGTATTATGTAATTTTTTTCCCAATATGTTCAACATATAACACTTTTACCTAGTCAATGGGATATTTGTGAAAATTTTTAGAAATTTTAAAAGTTTATAATGATGCAACAAATATTTTTAATGGTGTTTATTATCTTACAATAAATTTATTTATTGTTAAATATTTGAATATTGTTAGTACTCTAAATGAGCATGCTGAAAGTTCAAATATCAATGATATTGTTTTAATTGAAGCTATTATTGTTATGAAGAGAAAATTGTTAAGTTATTTTAAAGACATTTCATTACTTTATCTTATTACCAAAGTCTTTGATCGTAGATTTAAATTAGAAGGTTTGAATAGTGGCTTACAAACTTATTATGATTTTTAAGAATAAATGATTAAATTAATTTTAGAAAAATAATAGATGAAATAAAAATTAATTTAATAGATTTATTTAATGATTATGTCAGTAGATATAACTTATAATCATTAAGAAAATCTAGTAGCGAACCCGTAATACATTCAAGACTTAGCATAGGTGATCATTGATTACTACAACGAAATAAAAACAGAGGAAAATCATGACTAACAACCCGAAATTAGATAATTATTTATCAACCAATTTCGAGTGTCCTCGTGAAATTTTAGTAAGAAAAAAAATTTCAAGTACTTAACTGATGGAACTGGCATCAAAATGTCTATCATGTTTTATCAATTATTGCTAAAGAGGTGCTGACAGTAAATGTTTTCATCGTTGCGATTGAGCAAGCCCTTAGCTTAGGAGATAATATTTTAGAAGTGAAACAGTCTTCATACATCCAAGCACTTTAGAAGCAACAACATGTGTGGATGATTGAACCCGAGCTTATATGAGGCAACAATAAGATGCCCCAGATGACTTTGAAGACTTGTTCGACAATGCATTTGCAAGTGCAAGCGGAACGAGACCTGAAGGATCAACAACATGCACATATAATGATGATGAATAAATAATGTAATGGAGAACTATTTAAAAAATATAATGGAAATACGTGAGTTTTGATTCCTCTCACCTCGAAAAAATAAGTATGCAACTTAAGTTTTTCAAAATTTAAGTTCGAGCTATTTTATTTTTAATTTAATATAAAGTAAATTAATAATTTCAAATTAATAAATTTCAAATCCCATATTTTTTTAAAATATTAAAATTAAAAAATTCGGGAACCGTCCGATCCGGTTCCGGTTCCCGATTCCACATTCTTGTGGAACCGAGAACCGGACGGTTCAGAACCGAACCGAACCGGTAGCTGGGTCTATACAACGATACCACGTCACGCATATAACTACCCAATAATATTTTGCTACGTGTTACAAGCTGACTTTTCCTATAGCGAAAAATCGGGCTTGTGCGACACTTACCGATGTTCACACCTTGTAAGTCAGCCCTCCCATAGTACTCGGACTCAAACGACATGTTATAGAAGTTAATGAGCATTATCATAGCATTTGAACACGGGTCCACACTAACTCGAGACCCATGAAATGAATAGTATAACTAGATATAAAAATATGGTATTTCATTAATATCGTGATAATTTTATTACATCATTATATAAACAACATCTAAGGGCGAGGAGGTTCACGAATAATGACCCTAGATCATTGAAGCCCTATTGGTTACCTCAAGGCTCACCTAGGCTTCACCCTAAAGAATTTTTAAAGACATTACACATGTTTCACCAGTATACACACCTGAGGCTTGGGTGGTTACATAGCCTCTAAAATCTAAATTACAATGAATTTTTGGGAACTCTTTCAGCAAGTAAATAAGCCACAATATAAGCGACTATAAGATTAAATTACGTCTCTGGATGAGCTCATCTTGATGGCTTTCTACAACACCCCCACTTGCCGCAAAGTGCACGGTTAAGGCCAAAAGTAGGAACACTTCATGAATCTCCTAGCAAACTTCAGAATCAGACTCCACAACAGAAATTTCCCCAATACATGTGATCATGAACTTCACTCGTGACCCCAATCCAACTCGATTTGGCACCTCGAAACATAAACTTCTTCATAATGCAGCAATTGGAGGGCAAAAAATTTTGTTTCAAAAATTGGCTAAAGCTAGCACTTTGGGATTGAATTAAGGTGATAGAGAAACTCACCCAAGAGTTTGGAACTCAACAAAAAGGCTTGGAGCTTCTACATCCAAGGAGATTATTTGAAAATTCTCATCCGATCAATGTAAGTTATTCCGTAAACTTTCTTGATAAATTCACACACAAATCATTGTTTAGAGACCTTGGGCATGTGTAGGACACTAACACCTAGACCCTAGTTTCAAGGATATATAGTGGCATGTTTTGTGGGACGACGGTACGTAACGCCCCAATGTCATGAATTTGCACTCCTGACTCTAGTTAGGTATATGAGTGGACGGCGATACGTAACACCCTAATGCGTCAGGTTTTTCAGAGACAGATTTTCAGTGATAGTTTTCAGAGACACATTTGCATAAAAAGATTTTCATAAAACAGATTTTTCAGAAATGAATTTTCGGAGATAAGTTTTCTAGAGACTTGATTTTCGAAATAGACTAGAGTGATGAAAGAATTTTCAAGAAAGCTTAGTTTTACAGAAAAGATTCAGAGTTTTCAGAAGAATCAGGTTTCTTAAAGAGATTTTCGACTTCAGAACTATAAGATTTCAATCAAGTATTTCAGTTTCAGATTTAACCGTCCATTCACTTAGATCGTTCAAAAGATCTAACCCTTCATAGTTTTTTTATTTTGTAGGATATCCGGAGGACGAGCTCGGGAGGATAGATATTGATGGCAGTCACTAGGGTGTTCGATCCACCAGGGCAAGTAAGAGATAGAGTTCAGTCAATTCAAGTAAAGTCCAGTTTCAGAAATTTGTATAACAAACTTGTGTATGAGTGTTCATATGTAGAGTTGTTAAGATAATTGATGTTGGGTGATAAGCTATATGTGTACTGTTTTACATTCTATGTTATGGATCTGAACAATGGTCCCATGTATGAAATTATGGTTAAGGAAATAATATCAGAGTTTTTCATAGTTATAAAGTTAGAGGCTATGGGGATAGTACAGCCTATTCCATGCCAGTAGTATCTCCCAGATTGGGGATGTTATAAAGATGGTATCAGAGCATGGTCTAGGGATTCAGTGATTGCAGTGGGCAGAGTGCTGGAGTCTTGTATATGTAGTATACCCGAGGTACTAGTATGTGAGGCACTACATCTCCAGTATCCGATCCTCGAGTACGTCCTCAGAGTTCTATAGAAAGGTTAGTAAACATTCTTGAAGTTATCTGAATTTTCTTCCTAATAAATTGATAATGACTATTATTCAAGCCGAGAATCTTTATGTGGCCATCTTCGTTTAATAACAGAAATTTGAGATAAGTTATAAGAATAGATAGTAAGGTTCTAAGAATATTTACCTAAAGGAGTGGGAAGAGAAGGATATAAGAAAAGTTTGATGTACAGATGCCCCGAGCAACTAGAAGCGATTAGAGGTAAATATATAGAAATAGATAAACAATAATGTATCAGAACCAATAGTAGTAAAGAGAATAAGATAAGCCTGAGCAAGAGTAAAATGTCTCGTAAACCAAAGTAAGTTTTCTTTCCTTTTCGTAAAATTTTTTTCTCTTCAGAGAATTCTTCCAAACGGATCCAGTAGCCTTCGAATACCTCATAGAGATAGCAAGTTTCCCCCGAATCACGAAGAATAGACAGAAAGATAAAAGAAACAAGAAATCAGGATTAACTGTAAAAATAGACATAAGATGCCATAAAGGATGTAGAGTTTTAAATACCCAAACCCATACCCGTAAGCAAGTAAAGTGAAGGCCGTAAAGAGAAATGATCAATTACCTTAGCCGGAGGAACTGATATAGATAAGGCCCGACCTACCAAAGTCTTCATCACCTAGTGATTCTAGTTAAGGAAGTTGTTCTGACGGAATCTATTTCATACCAATCCTACGTGAGTAATAGAATCCACCAGGACACAGAATGCCAGAGTGAGGACATTGATGTCCGCCGAAACGTAAGATGCTAGTTTCAGCCCTTCTTTGCATAGATGAAGATAATCGTAAGAAAGCCCAATAAGAGTTTATCCTAAGATAGAAATAGAAAACATTAGAAAATAGATTATCCGGGAAAGGATCAAGAAGGTCACTAATGCTAAAGAAGGGAGATAGTATCTAAACTTTTTGACGTTCATGATCTAATTTATTATTCATCTGACAATTGTCATTTTGCAGGTACTAGTGCTTTTATTACTCACCCTTTTTCAGGATCCATAAATACAGCTCGTCATTTTTTAGATGAATTAATTGATCAACTTTTAGTTTATGAACCAAAAATCACCACATTCTTTCCAAGTTAAATTGGTTTGATAATGATCATGGCAAGAAGCGTAGAATGGATTTGATCTTAATATGTAATTTTTCTTTTAAATAGTCGTAGATTCAATTATCAATTCCACACTAATCAGGTGATGTCTTATAAACTATACTTCTTCTTTTTCAGACATTGGGGACAATGTCTCAAATTGGTTGGGGCGATGGGATAATTGACTAGATAATTTTCGTTTTTATGTTTTATTGCTGTGTTTTTTGTTCAAAAAAAAATTATGTTGTTTTACTTTGTTTTTATTTTATGTGTAAAAAAATATTTTGTGTTGATTTTCTTTTGTGTTTTTCAAAAAAAAAAAAAAATACACACAAACTAAAAATAAATTTTTGATTAACCAAGTGGAATTATTATTCAGAGATGGCAGTGTAAGGAGTTTTCGCTCCTGAGATGCATCTCAAAATAATTCGTAACAAGTTATTTTTGTTCATTTCTTTTTGAATCATTTAAATTTGTGAATTCTCTATAATATTGATTAAATTTGATCTTCATATGCTCATTTGACAAGTATTATTAACATAGATGGTAACATATGATCATGGGTTATAAGTGAAAATTTTGTAATATTCAGTTCTCTAGTTTGTTGGATGTAGAACCTAAATGCAGTGGAATTTGTATTTTTATTCAAAAAAAAAAAAAAAATAACCATGCTTTTACTTAGTAACCGGACATCTTGCTTCAGCAAGCAGTGATTGTTCGCGTAAAACGGTGGAGTTTGAGTTAGTTCAATAAAAAAATGTATGAAAAAGTTCGATTTCGTAGCCTCTCTAACTCGAGCAATTAAGTCCGTAGGGGTGTTTTTAACACTTAGTGCCCTAAGGCCAAGCCTGAGAGTTACTGGCTCAAAGCTCGTTACAAGGGTTAAAGAGAAAGCTTAAGGAAATCGGAAACTTCTTCTTTTTAACATCTAAGATCCAAGCAATTAAGTTTGTAGAGGTTTCTTAACACTCAGTGCTCTAAAGCCAACTGGTTTGGGAGACACTAGCTCAAAACTCGATACAAGGATTGAAGATGTATTATTAAAAAAATTTATATTTATAAATAAACTTTCATTGTCAAAAGATGTGAACTCTAATACAATTTTAGGACAAAAAAATTACACTTTTTTCAACAAGACCTGTAATATTGTGGCAAAATAAATTGATTAATACCTTATTTTATGTGTGTATGGAAAAATGGTAAAAATTACAAGAGAATTTACTTATTTGATCATTTAGATAAAAAGAAAACAATAATTAATTTGGATAAGAATTTATTTTTTTTAAAATTTTTTTCGCTTAAATTACTAGGGAATAGTAATAAGCTGGTTGGGGGGTGTGATGAACACTAAAAAGTATACATTTATTAAAAGAAAAATGAATCATTTCACACTTGTAGTTTCTTTAATCTTCTTAATTTAGCATATTTGTAAAATAATAATTAAATTTATGTTTTATATATTTTTATTGTGATTTTTATTTCTTATATAGGTGAAATAATATTTTGGATGCATAACTAGAAAAATGGACATGATATTTGAATTTTGGAGACCAAAAACTTGAAATGGCGTTCTAACAGTATACAAATTCAGAAATTTCAACCTTGCACAATTTAGGTATTTTGGTCATAACCTTTTACTCCGATATCGGATTTCGTGTGATTCTAATTCCAGATGAAAGAAGACTCAAATATCTATAACTTTGTTGTTGACAAGATTTTCTAATTTGGAGATTTTCAAGGCGGAAATTGATTAAAAAAAAATCCAAAGTATATTATATATAATTATAAAGCAAATAATAAGAAGAAAAAACAAAAAAAACAAAAAAAACAAAAAAGAAGAAGAAGAAAAAATATAAATGCCCATTGTCGATAAATTTGCATTGCAATTATGCCATGCAAATTGTTGGAGGGTGCTGAGCCCTCTATAAATAGAGGTGCTCAGCTCCTCAGTTAGGTAGTCTGATTTCCATAATTCTTTTTGAAAATTTGTGGAGTTTCAGCTATTGTGGTTCTTGTATTTTCTTTTTCTTCCAGTAATAAAATTATGTGTATTTTTATTCAAATTATGAGTAGCTAATTTCTTTTTGCTGGGGCAAAGGGTGAAACTTTTAATATAAAAATATACATTAATCTCTCTTATATTATAATATATAAATTGTAATATAATGATTAATACTTAATTTAATTGGATTAATTATTGACAAACTTTATTACTGCCTACATGACTGATTTTATTTATTTGGCATAATTGAGTACCTAACTGGACTTGTTATAGATAAAAGTTATCACCGCCTTTATGGCAGATTTTATATGTTTTGACATAATTAATTCTTGAAATAAATTAATGGGTAATAATGACAATTTATATATTTTAAAAAGTGAGATTTCTAAATTTGAAATACTAAAAGTGGATCCTCTAACCTCAATATTTTATTTTATTGTTGCAATCCAATTTAAAAATTTTCATTCACTTAAAACAAATCAAGCTTTTTTAGTTTTACTCAAATTGTTATTTTATATTACTAAATCTATTCCATTTGATCGACCCCGGACTTACAAGGTTATTTTATTACTTCGACACTTTTATACTTGAGAGTAAAGAACCACTTTTTGAGCGTGTCGGTTTGAACAATTGAACTTTCAATTGTATGATTTGGGAAAAAAAGGAGGATATTTTTATATATAAAAATAAAAGATCATATTTTATGAATACGACGGCGTTTTTGATATGGGTGACTATCATTGTTGAATAAATTAACATATATATGCAGCAGATGAAAACAGATATTTCATTCAAGATACTTTCACAAAGACAATGAATTTTTATTGTTTTCAACTCCCACTGGGAAAAATATGCCACAAATAGAAACCACACACAATCCAGGATCTCTCCTTGCAACATTACAAGACAACTCCAGTTGCTCTCTCTTCGTCAGATAGATGTGGCTGGCTGAAAAAGCTAAAAATGAAAATTCGAACATTTCAGATACCCAGTATGGCAGTGCCTGAGCGCTCATATTTCGCCGTCCCACAGTTCTTCAATGGTCTTGTACGTGCCCAAAGTCTCGTGCACAAATCCAGTACCTTTAATTAGCCTCTCCTGCAAGTTTGAAAAACCAGGGATGATTACTATTTAATAAACTGCATAGATAACAAGAAAAATCAAAAGTGCATTCTGACAAATAGAAGGAAGCTATCAGAATGAACTTCACATTAAAAATATCATTGACTATATACTAAGCAACCTAGCTAAACACACTCACATGGGAAAACTAGCATTCAATTGCACCTCAAGGTGATAGAGAGGAGAAGCTAATAATGAACATGAAATGAAAAATTCGACTTGCCTGCTCAATTTCAGAAAACTTGACAAACAAGTCTTCAGGTATAGACCAGTTAAAAACATCAAAATTTTCTCTGATCCTTGCCTCTTGCGTGCTCTTAGGAATCACGCTATGACCCATTTGTAGTCCCCAACGAAGGGCAACTTGTGCTGGAGTCTTGCCTAGTTTTTCTGAAACCATGAGTAAGATCTGATTCTTAAGAACATTACCTTTGTTAGATCCTGTGCCTGGGGAACCGAGTGGTGAGTACCCCTGAAATAAGGCAAATTATCAGAACTCCTGTTTACAAATCCACACATAAATGTGAAGAGATATCACAAAAATACAATTTTATAATGACTGACGCATGAATAAGGGGCTTCATCCCTCTCAAAAACCTTTGTTAATTATCAAACAAGCAATAAATTGCAATAGGATAGAAAACTCACAGTTAGGAGAACTCCTTTGGATTTACAGAATGCACGCAACTTTTGCTGCTGCCAAGATGGGTGGCACTCCACTTGATTAACAGCAGGAGGCAGGCGAGCTACTTCCAACAGATCACCAAGCTTCTTCGTGGAGAAATTACTCACTCCAATAGCTCGAGCCTTGCCAGAATCATACAATGCCTCCATTGCTTTCCATGTACTTGGTATATTCGGTTGGGTAAGGTTTTCAGGCTTAAAGCCAACTGAACCTTTCTTCATACTAACTGGCCAGTGGATCTTCATAAGAAGTTACAATCAATTTTTGTAAGAAAGATAAAATAAATGCTAAATAAAATAGCATTAAGAGAAGAGAAATGCTAAAATGACCCCCAAGCTTATCCGCAATTAAAAGTTATTATTTAGATATAATTCCAACAACAAATAAAAAACAACAATTTCTGGAAGATAATTAATTAATGAAGTCCAAAGACAAAGCTTCAATATTCTAGGATACATACAAGATATAGATCCAAATAGTCAAGTTGCAAGTCCTGTAAAGTTTGATCCAATGCCTTGGGCACATCTTCTGGATCATGATTCTTACACCTGAAGATGAAAAGAGGGCAATCATTATGATCAGTAGTGAAGACTAACCAGCCTATCCCAAATTAAGGATATATAAAATGAAAAATCTATCACAAACCAGAGCTTGGAGGTGATCCACAAGTCCTCACGCTTCACTTCTCCTTCATCAAACAGCTTCTTCAATGCATCACCAATCTACATAGACAACAAAAATAATACTTTAGATTAATAATTTGGGGCGTATGCTTCACCATCTGGAAGAAATTACCTCCTTCTCATTGTCGTAGACAACAAGTTCATCATTACCTCCTTCTCATTGTCGTAGGCTTGAGCACAATCAATGTGCCGATATCCAACCTGCATTAACATAGAGATCCGTTAAGCCTAGCTAGCTCGAGCTACGAATTTTTTGTGAAAAAAAAAAAAATATATTTTGACCTTAATGGCTGTAGTAACGGCGGCGGCCACGACACCTGGGGCAGACTGCCACGTGCCCAGCCCGATCGAAGGGATTTTGGCTCCGGTGTTCAACTCAAAGAATCGAATTGCTTTTGCCATTTCTCACTAACTTGTAAAATTAACTGCAACGGCTGTATTTGACTATTTGTTGTATATTTCAAGGAAGAGAGAGGCGATAAAGCTACATAATCTCATCAATTGACACGTGTTATCTTAAAAATGTTTTTCTTCCCCTTGCGTTCATTTCAAGCTTACGTACTACGTGACGTACTCACGTTTGGATTCTTTCTATGAAAAGCAAAAGCTACGGCGCTTTTTGACCGCGCCGCCACACGTTTCTTCAATAATAGGAACTTGTTGATGTACAAATTTCTATACAAATTAATAAGGTACTTTTGAATAATTGTCACTTGCCCAATGTGATTTATTCATAAATTTGTATAGACATGTGTGATTTGTTGACAAATTTGTATTAAAAAAATTTTGGGAAATGCTAACGAGTCTCCTTATGGCATTTATTAAGAATTCTTTTTAGGAAAATTATCATGAGAAAAATGAAAAAATAATTAATGTTTTGATAATTTTTTCATTTCCCATAAAAATGATGTGAAAACTTTCTTAAAATGGATCTTTAATTAGTGCCATTATGGCACTTATTAGCATGATCCAAAAAATTTAAGTAATGATATATGATGAGTGGTAAAAATATACATATTTTTCCGTCCATTTATCTTAATATTTTGTGGGTAATATTGAGCGTTATGAATGAATTGATTTGTTTTGAGTGAGTTTTGTAGGTCAAAATAATATCCCGACTCAATGGAATTCATTATGGATAAAAACGACAAGATAGAGAGCAAATCAGGATTTATTTTGGAGTCAAAACGCACGTTCCAACGTTGAATGCGCGTCGAGACGCGCGAAAGAATAAAAACCATACAATTGCTATTTATTGGGCGCATCGCGACGCTGGCCATTAAGCGTCTTTGCGCGTCGCGACGCTGGCCACTGAGTGTCTTTACGCGTCGCGACACAGGAAATTCGTCCACAATTCTCTCAGAATTCGATTTTTCAGTAAGAAACACCCTTAGAGCCTCATATTTAAGTATAAGTTCATCCTAAAACCTAAAATGAAGTCTCATAACTCGATTTTGGAGTCAAAAAGTATAGAAAAACGCCTAGAGCAAGGCAAAAACAAGTGCATCAACTGGTGCTAGAGTTTGAAGATTAAAAGTGCAATCTTTCTTCCTTTCACTCTCTAGTTTATCTTTTATGTACTCTTGATTTGTAATAATGATTAACATGTTTTTATTGATTATCATGAGTAGCTAATTCATTAAATTTAGGGTTGTAATGGATCTTAAGCATGTTTAATTAATTTAATTACATATTTTTATTCTTTTGGGATTTTTATTTTTTATTTATTATTCTATGTGCTTTGATGTTTGTTTTATTGCCTGGCCAACAATAGAATAATCTTGATAAATCCTTAGGAACTCGACAGAGGAATTTTGGGTTAGCCGTGGGAATAATAGCTTATGATTTAGTTCTTTTGAATATATTTCCATTCAAGATAGAAATATACTTGTAGGGCATGCGTAGCCAATATTAGAACTTGATCTTAATGAATTTGGCTTAAATTAATTAACATAAACATATAGTTAATTTGTTTAATCTGAATATATGTACCTGATCATCGAAAAAGGCTGGCAGATAATTAGTATTTTAGGTTAATAATTTGTAACAACCCAATTGAATGAAAAACGTTTGAACCCAAAGTGTGCACGCTTAGGTGAAGTTACAACCTCAGGTTCTTCTCGCGCATAAAGTTTATGTCCAAATTATTGTTTGTGCTTTATTCAATCTTTCAACTAATTTTAGATTAATCAATCATTCTCTCATCAATTGTTTAAATCTAGTTAAGTAGGTTAGTTTTAATATTAATAAGAGAAATATTAAGTCTTTATGGGTTCGACATCTGACTAATAGTTGATCGGTGAAATCACACACGTAATGCAAGCGCACATATCGCTCAAGTAGTATAAAAATATCGATCACACGAGGACTTAATTTCTACTGTTGTTATTAATTATTGATTTTATTTATTTACATGTATCTAATTAAAGGGAGAAGAGAATGATTGCCGATTAGTTGGTTGAATGTGGATTTTCTAAATAATTAAAAATACAAAATAAAACAAAGGAAAATAATAATAAAGACAACATCTAGGGTTGTGATTCCACACAATATTATTCTAATGATGAATTGATTCTCTTATATATATGTAATAAATCAGTTTGTTAACCTGGAACACGAAGATATGCAAAAGCATCTTCCGATGATCAGATGCAAACACCCAAAATAATCTAATTAATAACATGTTTATGTTAACCAAGTTACATGAATTCATTAAGTTCAAGTTCTAATTGTGGCTACCCCCGCTCGACAGGTATATTCCTATCCTGTAAGGAAATCTACCAAAGAGTCATTTGCCCCAAGGTGAGACCGTGAGCAATTGAATCTAAGGCTGAAACCTAAAATCTCTTCGTCAAGTTCATTTTAAGTTTACCCCATCAATCTTATTAATGGCCAGTTAACAAGAAGCATTAAGCTTAAGATTCAATAAACAAACCAAAACATTAAACATTAAATAATTAAATCAATTATTAAACTCATGAATATTATGTTTCATCACTTCCCTAGAATAAAAATAAAATATTGGGGTTAGGGGATCCACCTTTAATATTTCAAATGTAGAAATCTCATTTTATTATAATATAGAAATTGTCAGTGTTATCCAATTAAGTCAAACCAGCCATAAATGCGGTGTTATTATTGTTAGGGTTGGTGCTTGGAGTGCCAATTCAGATCGTATTTATGTCCGATTCATAAATACGAGCAATTCTATTTTCCATAATATTACTAATTTAATAGTAGCACCCTTGTCTTTTATACACTTATTCGATCTAATAACGATTAGATATCTGATTATGATTAGATCGAAACTAAATCTGGTTTAGTGATACGTGTATATTAGACAAAGACCCTAGGATTTATAATATAGTGCACAGTTACAACGTAGTTTGTAATTGACATTAGGAAGCACACTATAAGATGTATATCCTTAAATAAAGTTCATGGTCAAGAATTACTAACACGGGTCGGTTAGTAAAATCCGCTGAGACCAGTACATGTCGTATATCGTGACTTGGTCCGATGGTTTATCCCAATGAACCATGAGTCTCGGGAGACTCGTATATACATGTAGGTGTTTATTTGATAAACACTGAACGACTCACTGAAGATTTCCTAATAGATGGTACACTAACGTCAATATAAATCTTCTCGAGTTGAGCAAGCATATGCTCATTCAACTTGAGCTACTCACAGTGGATATATGAGTTATTCTCACACTTTGATGACAGTCACGTCACCGATCTATTCATGATCATACCTCCGTCTGTTCGTTGGGTGTGGACTGATGCTCATGATATCCAGTGCGTATAAAGATAAGATCTGTTAGTCCTGTGTACAGGGCATAAGCATCTGCACGTGTTTACGATCTAGTAAATCCATGACCGTGGTATAACTTCGGAAACTTGGTTCCGAGTGTTATTTAGAGATCGTAAATTGAAAGTCGACTGTATTATACCGAACGGATTTGACGTTTTCATCTATATCCCAGGTATAATACAGATAGCCTGTGACGGAGGGATTATACGTATGCAATTACCTCAGCTTGCATAGTTTAATGAGATTATCCATAGTCGTCATAATTCATGAGTGGGTGAATTATGGACACGAAATTAGATTTCGTGATGGATAAACCTAAACTTAGAGAGTCCCACAATATGAAGTCTACTCGTTGAGCACTTGGGCAACGCGATATGAATAATACAGATTATTCATAATACTTCATCGGATTAAATGAGTTAATTCGAATCGTTTAATCGGTTAAACGATAACACATGCATTATGGGATTTTGGCCAATCGTAATTATTATGTATTTGTATTTGATACATAATACGATTAGATACACATTATTATTCGTCAAATGAGATTTTGACACATGCCATAAATATATGTATTTGTTATTTATTGTAATAAAAATACATAGATAATAATAATTTATTAATTGATTATTTGGATATTAATTGTTACATATTTGAATAATTAATTAATTAAACTTTTTCCATAAATGTTATGGAATTTGTCCATTATTATTGGTTTATATGACATGAATTTATTAAGCTAAATGTGTGTCAATTTGATTGGCCACCAAAAAGCTTAATATTAATTTAATTTGATTAAATTGCAAATTGACAAAAATATCCCTACAAATTCGGTTTCACCATTTTTAAAATAGAAAAATTTGTTTTCTTCTTCACTTTATCTACCATTGTCGAAAGACCAAAGAAAGAAATGGGTTTCAAGCTTGTTTGATGAATCAAGTGAAAGTAAAGAAGAAAATCAAAGAAAAAGTTTAGGAAAATAAAGGATTAAAGGTAAATCATCTACTCTCTAAGCTTAGAAATTTGTTTCATGTTTCTTGAAGATCTATTGAGATCTAGGGTTTCTTCTTTGTTATAAAATTTGCGGCTTTTGTTTATGGTGGATGAATTGGAAGGAGGTGAAACATGTGTGAAGTATATTGGATGGAATTATTGTAATTAGTATCCAATTTGTTAATTAGATGACATGTTGCCATTCTAGAGAGTTATGACCACTCTTTTGATGCCTAAAATGTTCTTGGATTGTTCATATGTGGTGACTTGAGTTGGTGTTGAGATTAATTTGATTAAAGTTGAAAAATTGGATTTAAAGCTTGATAATTGGCAATTTCGTTTTCTAATTCAAACCTGGAATGGATCTGATTTTTTTGACGAAAAATATGTTTTATGAATGTTTTGGATGTATTTTGGGTGTTGGAACATTTCCGAAATTTTTCGAGTTGAAATAAGCGAAAACGGCCAAAAACAGCATTACCGGGTGACTTTTGAGCCAACCGGGTGACGGCTATCCAAACAATGAGTTCGTCACTGTTCAGGCAGCCCATGAACTTCCCTAACACTATTGGGGCTGACCTGGGCAGTCCCCATAAGTGTTGGGTGGTCGGTCAAAAACGTATTTTCATCATCATTTTACGGAAAAACATTTTTCGTAAAAGTTTCGCGAAGTTTCTATTGATATCGAATAAATAAGTTTAGGTGAAATATGAATAAATAATTCATATTAGATATTGAATAATTTATTCGGTAATTTGAAAAAGTTTTAAATTACGATTTCGCCCGAATCGCACTTCAGCTGCGCCCATCGCCCGAAACCCCAACAAAAATGGTATCAGAGCAGGTCTGATGCTTCATCCAAAACATTATTCATGCTTGATATTTGATATTTAATCCAATTTTAATGTTCGCACATGCATGTAATCTAGATGTGTTTCTTTACTTTTGGTTCTACGTTAACGAAAAATATAACAGAAATTTAATGGTTAAATTGTGTTATGTTTTCTAAGGTAGAATTGAATTGTTTAGAAAATGATTTAAATTAAATTTCTTATTTGATGTAGAGTATAGCTTCCTGAGGAAAATCCCCGTTGAAATAAGGTTGTTAAAGTAACGTGTATTGGATACAGTTTCTTGGTCCGTCTTGTCAGTACGGTTTATGGGTATCTTTGTATAACTGCATCCGAGATCGTGCCAAAGCTGTGAGGGTGTAGGTTATAGGATTTTATCCATGCCGGTTGTATGTTGATACTGACAAATTAAAGTGAAAGTGGAAATCCTGAACGTGCCAAAGCTGTCAGGACTACATCGGTAGCTTGAGTTTGTAATTGACAAGTGAAGCCTTGATACGCCTCATTGTGAATGTGCCAAAGCTGTCATAACGAGAAACAGTCAGGACCAAAACCAGAGTCACTGGTGAGTGATTGACAATGAGTTGTCTACTTAATGAATATACGTAGGCGAGATCGTGCCAAAGCTGTGATCGAAATATATTCATGAGATCCTACTCTCACTATGGAATTCAATTTAATTATTGAATTCCCGTTCTCCGTTGGGGATTACGGTATTACGAAAAGTAGTGGGAAACACTGCTGGGTTAAAAAATCCATAACTAAGGCAGTGCGTAATTTTATGGAATTTTCTGCTTCGTTTTCTTTTATTCTATATTGTTTAGAGATTTATACTTCTAATTCACTGCATGCTTATTACTTGAATAGGTTTTCTGACTTTACTTATGGTTATGTAATTCTAGAATAGGTTCTAGAAAGATAGTAGACTAAGATATTGTTAGATTAGTTGAAACCATCGGGAACTGTTGTTCCGATTATCTTGAAAATTAAGATGGTTTGTGACTTAGTTACTAAGTCACGATTAGGTAATCTAAATAGATATCTATTTTTGGATATCATAGTCTAGTAATGATTGTTTCTTATGCAGTAAGAATTGACTTGAATAGTTCATGTCTTGAGATTCTTGACTGGCATTAAGAAAACCTCATTAGTATTTGTTTATCTTATAATGACGTTTCTAAGCTTTAGTGACTTTTAGAAGTCACGTGTCTGACACAGTTTGCTAATCAATTATTTGCAATTGTTGTGAATAATTGAAGGCAAATTATAAAGCTTAAGAAATGAGATGCGTATAGTTGTGTATAAAGAATATCGATTATCATAATACGACAACTGTAGGTATTGGATACCGGATCTTCCGTCTAGTTATTTAAAATAATATTTAATAATTGTTTTGATATTTGATATCAGAACTTGTGACTATTGGATAGTTACTTGTTCTGTATAAACAGTTGTTACATATTTTAATACGACTAGTTGTGTCATTAATGAAAAGATAATCATTAAGAAAATATTCGGTTAAATAAATAACTTAGAACTGTGCTTTATGAGATTTTATCATAAAAGCATTAGATGATTGTTCCTTTTGGTAAAGGATGGTCTGATACGATTTTACACCACATATCCTTATCCATTTAATGAATATTGTATTCAGGATGTGATTAAATCTCATTTAACCAATGATCGTCATTGGACCACATATTTATTAAACTAATACATTGGATGTATGTAGTTTAATGAATTAGTAATTGCCTTAGATAGTTTTCTTTACTCCGTAACTTAGTTAATGAATTGTCATGACTTAGTTGCGTATTTGAAAGAGAACATGTTGAACGTCTTGAATTGTTCGAGAACTTTCAATATGTTTATTATGAAAGGCGAATAGAATATTTTGAATGGTTTCAAGATATTATATTTGAAGTGTTGAAAACTATAATTTTAAGATTCATCGTGAATTTTTGAATTATTCAAAGATGTTTGATATGGTCAAACATATGAATTTAAGGCAATTAGTTCTGAATTTGTTTAATGAATATGATTCTTACTCAATATTAAACTTCCACGACTCCATTTTGATGGAATTGGTCAGTGAGAGTAATTGAATCTTATATTATTTGATTCATTGATATTGAGTGTTACCGAAATAGTTTCAATATTTTTGAGGTTATGCTCCAGTAACACTAATTCATCTATTTAATTAAGGTTCCATTTGTTTCTATAGTTACATATATGATATGTATAGTAGAAAATTCGAATCTTGAAAACTTTGAGATTTGAAAATTTCCTTTATATAATTGTTATATAATTGAAAGTACTAGCACCTCGAGGTAAAAGTAAAATTTATCATTTATTGTATTTAATATAATATTGATTCTATTTGATAGACTATCTTTTCTACGATCCCGAGTAATAAAATTATTTTATTACTTGGATAGTAACATCAGATGTTAATGATTAAAGAAAAGATTTAACTTATTGAAGTCAAATGTGAGAGTGATAAACTGTAATGGAAATACATAATTAATTAGATGAAAAGACCTTTAGACATCTTCCGTATAAGTTTAATAGGATGTCAGAATCATTTACAAAGTATTTGATACTTAATGATTCTGATGTTTTTTTTATCGAAGAAAATAATCTTATAACTTATAGAGGGAGCGATATTTGATATCGATTCCGGAACTAAGCATTGAACCATCGATTTAAGATTGTTCATAGCTTACTTCGATCAAGTTTTGAACTTGATTAGGCTTTCGTTATGAATCGTTCATAAAATGTGCAAATTATTTGCACAACAGAAGCAAAGTGAGCTTGATAAAGGTTTGACCTTTATAGTATGACAATGAGAAGGTTATGCTCAGTAGTCTATTGTAGATTCTGATAAAACTTATCTCTAGTCGTACTAATTGAACAATTAAATATCTATTGGTTAATGTTGATATTAAACTGTATTTTGGCTAAAGAATGCAAAGTGGCATTCTTGAGTGATTTCTTCGAATGAGAGATCCGTTGTGGTTTATTTATTTGAAGAGTTCATTCTAGAATGGCCATAGAGTTTGTATTCTGCTAAGATCACAGTTTGATATACTAGCTTATCTAGCCTATTGTAGACTTAGTTGAGCTTTCCGGAAATCCATGTTCTCTGATTTTGATATCAGTCAGATTGTCTAGTTTTATCGAAGTATAGAGAATACGTATTTGTCAGTAGGGTCAGTGGGAGCGTACAAATTTCTTTCTAGTATTATATTTCCTAAGTCTTCTTTTCTCCGTGACAACAGTGGGAGTAGTCTCTATGATATTTGATATAAAGTTTCATATATGATATAAAACTAAGAGACTTGTGAGAAACTCCCATTAGTCACGTATTAGATATGATCTAATAAAGGACACAGTAAGACTATCTGTATGACAGTTAGCATAACTGTTTGACACTTAACGTGTCTTTTATATATATAGTATTTATCTTTCATAAAGGATGATTCCTTTTTCGAAAGTGACATTGATTAGAATGTCTAGTCAATGTTATGCATCATAAAATGATGGCGTAATGAATATTATATTATGTGCGATTAAAGATATTAATTTCATCATAATTGTTATGAGTTATTTTGAAATGCTGCGGACCATACGATGGATCTTGAAACATGTTCTTTGTAATCTTTGAGATATTAAGAACGAGTTTCTTATTCATGGAGAATTTAGTTTACAACCATAAGGTCAGATTAATTTTGATTCTAATTATGACATTAGATGGTCTATGTCATATAAAGTCAGAAAAGATGCAGTGAGAGTGTTGCTGTTGATTCTACTAAATTAGTGGAATCAGTTGCAACCTATAAAGTATTGACTTATGAAGTTGCATAGTGACCCTATAGATTAGAAGTTTTCATATTAGTGTAGTGATTGTGGTTGTCTTATAGTATTTTGAATTTGATCCATATATACTTAGACAACTCATCAGCTACAACACAAAACTAATATAGTGTCTGAGTCATATTGATGTGGAATTTGGATTCTACAAAATATGAATGATGCATGCTAAGGAAAACAATTGAGTTTGTTGGACAGATTGAATTTGTTAAAGCAGGCTTACTTGTTGTTGCCTACCTCTTGAGTGCTAGGTGAGCTCTTGAGAACCACGAGTATGTGATACACATTGATATGTGTATATGATATCAGGGATTAGCACTAGAGCAAGTGGGAGAAATTGTTAGGCTTGGTGCTTGGAGTGCCAATCTGGATCGTGCTTATGTCCGATTCATAAATACGAGCAATTCTATTTTCCATAATATTACTAATTTAATAGTAGCACCATTGTCTTTTATACACTTATTCGATCTAATTACGATTAGATATCTGATTATAATTAGATCGAAACTAAATATGGTTTAGTGATACATGTATATTAGACAAAGACCATAGGATTTATAATATAGTACATAGTTACAAGGTAGTTTGTAATTGACATTAGGAAGCACACTATAAGATGTATATCCTTAAATAAAGTTCCTGGTCAAGAATTACTAACACGGGTCGGTTAGTAAAATCCGCTGAGACCAGTACATGTCGTATATCGTGACTTGGTCCGATGGTTTATCCTATTGAACCATAAGTCTCGGGAGACTCGTATAGACATTTAGGTGTTTATTTGATAAACACTTAACGACTCACTGAAGATTTCCTAATAGATGTTACACTAACGTCAATAGGAATCTTCTCAAGTTGAGCGAGCATAGTGGTCATTCGACTTGAGATACTACAGTGGATATATGAGTTATCCTCCACACTTTGATGGTAGTCACGTCACTGATCTATTCATGATCAAACCTCGCTTGTTCGTTGGGTGTGGACTGATGCTCATGATATCCAATGCGTATCAAGATAGGATCTATCAGTCCTGTGTATAAGGCATATGCATCCGCACGTGTTTACGATCTAGTAAATCCATGGCCGTGGTATAACTTCGGAAACTTACTCCGAGTGTTATTTAGAGATCGTAAATTGAAAGTCGACTGTATTATACCGAACGGATTTGACGTTTTCATCTATATCCCAGGTATAATACGGATAGCCTGTGACGGAGGGATTATACGTATGCAATGACCTCGGCTTGCATAGTTTAACGAGATTATCCATAGTCGTCATAATTCATGAGTGGGTGAATTATGGACACGAAATTAGATTTCATGATGGATAAACCTAAAGAAATGGGTTTCAAGCTTTCTTCTTCACTTTATCTACCATTGTCGAAAGACCAAAGAAAGAAATGGGTTTCAAGCTTGTTTGATGAATCAAGTGAAAGCAAAGAAGATAATCAAAGAAAAAATTTAGGAAAATAAAGGATTAAAGGTAAATTCTCTACTCTCTAAGCTTAGAAATTTTTTTTCATGTTTCTTAAAGATCTAGGGTTTCTTATTTGTTATAAAATTTGGGGCTTTTGGTTATGGTGGATGAATTGGAAGGAGGTGAAGTATGTGTGAAATTTATTGGATGGAATTATTGTAATTAGTATCCAATTTGTTAATTAGATGACATGTTGCCATTCTAGAGTGTTATGACCACACTTGTGATGACTAGAATTTTCCTTGGGTTGTTCATACGTGGTTACTTGATTTAGTGTTGAGATTATTTGATTATTGTTGAAAAATTAGATTTAAAGCATGATAAATTGGCAATTTCGTTTTCTGTTTCAGACTTGGAATGGATCTTATTTTCTTGATGAAAAATATGTTTTATGAATGTTTTGGATGTATTTGGGTGTTGGAACAATTGCCGGAAATTATTTACGAGTTGAAATACGCGAAAACGGCCAAAAATGACATTACCGGGTGACTTTTGAGCCAACCGGGTGAGGGCTGTCCAAACAGTGAATTCGTCACTGTTCGGGCAGCCCATGAACTGCCCTAACACTATTGGGGCTGACCTGGGCAGTCCCCATAAGTGTTGGGTGGTCGGTTCGGTCAAAAACGTGTTTTGCGTCATTTTGCGGAAAAATATTTTTCATAAAAGTTTCGCGAAGTTTCTATTGAATTTATGTCGCTATTTGATATCGAATAAATAGGTTTAGGAGAAATATGAATAAATTATTCATATTAGATATTGAATAATTTATTCGGTAATTTGAAAAAGTTTTAAATTACAATTTCGCCCGAATCGCGCTTCCATTGCGCCCATCGCCCGAAACCCCAACAATTATTTGTCCATAAACCAGCCATATGGCGTTAATTATATGTCACCTAAAGACCGACCATATAGACAGTGTCACATTATGTCAAATAAATAAAACCAGCCATGTAGGCGGTACAACATTAATCCATATTATTAGATTACAATTTCCATATTATAAATTAAGTGAGATTAATGTACCTTATCATATTAAAGGTTTTACCCTTCCCCTATCGGAAATTAATTACTAAATATAAATGAAAATAAAAACACTCAAACTATTATTACTAAAAATAAAAATACATAATTAAAATACAGAAAATAAACACACAAGATACAATCCTCAAGTTCCTTAATAGAAACCTCAAGAAAAATATGAAATTTACAAATGAAATGACTTGGTATTTATAGGCAAAATTTTACCTCCACCAATTTTTCCACAATTTTCTCCACCAATTTTTCCACCAAATATGGCACAAAACATGGCACCAAATCCTCCACCAAACATGCAAGCATGTTTGATGGAATTTTGACAATTTTCATTTTTCTATTTTTTTTATTTGTTTTGTTTTGAAAATGACTTTAATAATTACACATAACATACTTCCAGATGTTTTTTTCAATTTTGGTCATGAAAACTTCAGAATTCGAAATTATTATGAACGTCACAGTTGTAGATCTTTGAGTCTTCTTTAATCTGGAACCTGAATCACCTCAAGCCGATGTCAGAGTAGAAATTTATGGCCAAAATACGAAAATTACGCAAAGTTGAAATTTCCGAAATTGTACTTCGTTAGAACGCCATTTCAAGTTTCCAACCTCTAAAATCCAAATGTCAAGTCCAACTTTTACCCTTATTTGTTCCATATTTCGTCCTGATTGATTCCATTGAGTCCCGATTTTATTTTATCTGTAAAATAAACAAAAACACATCAAAATGTTCATAAAACTCGAGAAACTATACAAAATATTAAGTAAATTGGGCGGTAAATATTGATATATTTTCCGCTCATCACACCCCCAAACCTAACATTTTGCTAGTCCTCGAGCAAAACAACAAAATAAAATGCAATAAATAATTAAAATTAAACTAAGCCACTTTCGTAGGGATCCCGGTTGCATTTAGCATATGCAACAAGCCTTTAAACCCTAGGTGTCTCTAGTGGACAAGTTGTAGTCTCGTGAGGGCTTACAGTGACGATACCCACAAATGTCAATCTAATGCACACAAAACAAAAAGACAAAAGGAAAGAAAGAAATAAAATAAAAGAAGATAATAACTATATATACAATGTCCTCAGAGAATGTCTAGCAACAAAGTTAAAGAAACATTCAAAATGCAAACTACAACTAAAATCCTTTCCTTTGAACAAAGTATCTAAATCAGAATCTGAGTGTGTGTGTGAATAGCCCTGCAAACAGCTTCGATTCTAAGTTATTAACTAGGTGAGTTTGTCTCAATTCTCAGTAGTTAATGGGTCAAACCAACCTGACTATCTAAAATTATTATGTCTACTACACTCTGCGCAAAGTGAGGTATGTGATTTTTTTTTGTAACATCTTTAATCCATGTAGCGATCTTTAGGCCATTGACTTCCAAACCAGTTGACTTTAGGGCACTAGGTGTTAAGACACCCCTACAGATTTAATTACTCGCATCTCGGATGTCTTTTTTTTTTATATATAACATCTTTAATCCATATAGCGAGCTTTAGGCCAGTGACTCCTAAACCAGTTGGCTTTAGGGCACTAGGTGTTAAGACACCCATACAGACTTAATTACTCGGATCTTAAATGTTATTTATTAATATACACTGTTATTTTTTTTATCATCATTCCTCACATCAAAAATGGATGCAGATAGAAACATATATTTAGGCAAACGGTCATTCATCAACAACCAATTATTTTAACTAGTCACTTTGTCAATTCCTTATTATCTAATTGCTACAGAACTATTTTTTTAAGTGCATATGAGTCTGACCTAGATATTAGGTTCAAAGTATAGGATAAAAGTGAAATAAGCATTTATCTTTTCATAGAACTTTTTACTAAGACAAACAATGTCATCATTAGACTATATATATATATATATAATATTTATTTATTTATTTATTTTTAATTTTTAAATAAAGCATGCAGAAATTAAAACACACAAAACATTCAAAACACACGACATGCAGATAATAAAAACATGCGGGAAAGAAAAAATTTGACGGAGAAAACAAATAAATATAAACAACCTCACCCCCAACCTAAACCTAGCATTGTCCCCAATGCGTTACAAAACAAAAGAATGATAAAGGAGTAATGTTACCGTGACGAATATATCCACTAGGACGCGTATCAAGAGTTGACTCCTTACTCCGCCATCTCTACTGAATTGACTTTTTAACTTCGCGATTTTGTCAAACTTTATTCCTTGATAACCTCGTTTTCACTGGTTTGCTTTGCTTTAAGTGCTCCGTCTATATTTTTCCCTGTAAAAATAACACACAAAATTAAAAACTCTACAACATGTATACACAAAATATAAAAATTTAAATTAAATGAAAATACAAATATAAATTTTGCATGGTGTTGCCACCCTGCTAGCGCTAAATTTATCGTCTTCAGCCAGACGTGACTGAAGTACATCCGTCAAAGAGGTTTCAGTGTGGTTTTGGACGTCCGATTAAAGACAATCTCATGAGCGTTGCTTTTGAAGGGTCTCTTCCAACATTAAAGTGGCAAAAAGAATTTTGTCTCATTCAGTGCTTGTGCCACCTTTTTAAACTTTGTCGCTCTAGTGGTTCCTGAAAAGAAAGAAAGAAATTCAGGACGTCTAGTATGATTCTTGACTTTGAATGGGAGTTCCACTCTGTCAAGCTTCTGGGTGGTGTCTTTGATTTATACTCCCTAAAACAGTGATTTTTCTCCTGAAGTCATGAGATTTTCAATGTGGTCAGACATTTGCTCTTCCATTTTTTCTTCATCTTGCTCCATCATTTCTTCACAGATGAATTTTAAAATTTTCGCATTCAGCTCTTCATCTGTCATTTGTGAAATGCATGCTCCAGTCCATAGGTGTCAACCTAAGGATGTAAAGATATGTCTGATTGTAGGTCTTTATCCTCTGTGTTTTATATGAATGGTTCGGGTAGCTCTTCTTCAAACATCAGTGCAGTACATGCTCCAAGATCTTCATTTTGAGGATGCAGAGTTTTATCCTCACTTGTTGGTGTAGTTGGCACAGACAGCTCTGCTTTTTTATCCTCGTTAGAGTCTGATGAATAATAAAGATCAAATTGAAATTCTGAATGTTAGGACTCCTGAACTAATACCTCTACCCCAGCCTCCTCACCTGTTAAGGTGTCATCACGAAATGCTTGGTACTCGAAGGCTTCATCAGTGTCATTAGAAAATGTTTCGTGATGTGGAAGTTCTGATTTTCTATTAATTATCTCATTTGATCTATAATTCTTTGTATGGATGTCGCGTTGCTCTAAAATTTCATCCATTACATCCCACTTTTCGTCTTGTTTCTTGAGCCAATCTTTGAGCATGTCAATCACCCGATCTTCCTCTGATGGTTCTGGTTCTTGATGAAGATCTTAGGTGGATGGTGAATAAGATGGAGAATAAGGTTCAATAAAATGTGTTGGTTCTTCGTACCATGAAGGATTCTGATAATTCTTTCACCCTGAATTGTAGTTGTACTCGCAATGATTGTTATGGTGGTTACCATCACATATCTCACATCTGATCATTGTGTTCTGAAATGGTTGAGTAAATGTTGTTTTAAATGGCTCTAACATCCATGGATAGTTGTTGGGCTGGACAACAGGCCTCAGAAAACCATACTGTTGTTCCCTGATATGGGGTGTATCTTCTCTTTGTAAAGCTCATAATTCTTCCATCGCCCAATAATGTTCTATTTTCAACCACCTGAAAATAAAAGAAAGAAATAAAAATTACAAATAAAAGTAAAGAAAATTAGATACAAGTAAAATAGATAGCTTCAAAATTAATAACGCAAGAAAAATAAGTCCCCGGAAATGGCGCCAAAAACTTGATCAGTGAAATCACAAACGTAACGCAAGCGCACGTATCGCTCAAGTAGTATAAAAATATCGATCCCACTAGGACTTAATTTGTACTGTTGTTATTAATTATTGATTCTATTTATTACAGTATTTAATTAAAGGGAGAAGGAATAATTGCCGATTGGTTGGTTGAATGTGGATTTTCTAAATAATTAAAAATACAAAATAAAACAAAGGAAATTAATAATAAAGATAACATCTAGGGTTGTGATTCCACACAATTTTCATTTTTCTATTTCATTTTATTTTTTTTGTTTTGAAAATGGCTTTAATAATTACACATAACATACTTCCGTATATTTTCAATTTCGGTCATGAAAACTTCATAATTCGAAATTATTATGAACGTCAAAATTATAGATCTTTGAGTCTTCTTTAATTTAGAACTTGAATCACCTCAATCTGATATGGTAGTAGAAAGGTATGGCCAAAATACGAAAATTACGCAAAGTTGAAATTTCCGAAGCTGTACTTCGTTAGAATGCTATTTCAAGTTTCCAACCTCCAAAATCCAAATGTCAAGTCCAATTTTTGCCCTTATTTGTTCCACATTTCATCCTGATTGATTCCATTGAGTCCCAATTTTATTTTATTTGTAAAATAAATAAAAACACATCAAAACGTTCATAAAACTCGAGAAATTATACAAAATATTAAGTAAAATGGGTGGTAAATATTGATATATTTTCCACTCATCAATAGTCACTATATTTCTTTAGCGATACGTGCATTTTCGTTGTAGATTTATAAAATCACGATCAAGTTTTAACGTCATTGTCGAGAACTTAATTTATCTTTTTTTATTAATATTGGGATAACAATCTACTTGTGAGACTTAATTAATCGGATAATACTGACAATTTCTATATTATAATAAAGTGAGATTTCTACATTTGAAATATTAAAGGTGGATCCCCTTCATTATTATGCCATGTAAAAGTCTGATGGTTTTGCGACCTTCGATTGTAGTTGTATGTGCTATGATCACTCAAGTGGTTGCCCTCACATATCTCACATCTTATCGTTGTGATGTGAAAGGCTTGAGCATACATCGCGTTACTTCCCTCTGACATTCATTGATAATTGATTGTCAGGACAACAGGTCTCAGAAAATCGGATTGTGTCTCAATGACATGGGGTGTAGCATCACCTCAACTTGGAAACAATGGGTCGATTTTTTGTTCATAGGCTAAGAGTTGGTTAATTAGTTCATCAGTTTTTCTTGAAGTTAGGAATATGTCTTTTACCGGTTTGAAGATGAACCCTTCTGGCATCCTCAAAGAATACAAAAATAAAATCAAAAAAATTATCAACATTAAGTAATCCTATGGGTTTTTTATGAATGTTCAAGTTAGCCATGACGCAACTGTGAATATTTCTTCCAACGTACCTAGCCCACATGGTAAAGCAATGAAAGCGTCAGCATGATTGACTATTTCAATAAGTTGTTCAAACATACCTGAAACAATGTATTTTTCTCCGTTTGATTTCCCCCGATAAGGTCTTCGTCCGCCAATGGTTTTGTAATGATCCCCAAAATATGGCTGCCACCTTCTTGCACGGCTTTTGAAACAGAACACATCAATCCAAGATTACCACTGCCATATACTAAGTGCATGTTTCGTTCTGCTATAACTCTCCCCAATTCTTTTGCGGCCTCAACAAATTCTGGTTTGGACCCAAAGTTAGATCCACAAAACACGCAGATATGAGTAACTCGTTGCTTGAAAGTTGTTTCCATTGCTTTCTCTTATTTGGATGTGTCGAAGAGAGAAGTAACGAGCTGAATTTATAGATCCTGAAAAAGGGTGAGTAATTATTGCACTAGTACCTGCCAAATGAAAATTATTAGATGAATGGTAAACTAGATCGTGAAAGTCAAAAAGTTTAGATCTTATCAGCGAAAATAAAAGAAATCAAAACAGTAAAGTAAATTAAAGCAATTATTTAAGGCAACGGAATTGTGTACGCGATACGCGACTCGTTTGATATATATCCATTAGGATGCGTCTCAAGAATCCACTCCTTACTAATGCCATCACTAATGAATTAAATCTTATCTTTGGGATTGTCAACATCCCTTCTGTCTTGCTCTGCCTTAAATGCTCCGTCTGTGCTTTTTCCTACAAGAAATAACACACAAAATTAAAAATGCTACAACATATGTACACAAAATAAAAATAAAAATTTGCATGGATTGCCTCATTGCTAGCGCTAAATTTATAGTCTTCAGCCAGACATGTTTAAATGTTGTCGTTCAATGAGCTTCAGTGTGGATTTGGACGTCCTGGAAACGACAATGCCATGTGCATTACTTTTCCAGCGTCTTTTCAAAAAATGAGGTGGCCAAAAGGATTTTGTCTGACTCGGTGCTCGTGCCACCTTCTTAAACTTTATAGCTCTGTGCGATTTTGAAAGGAAATAAAGAATATCAGGAGGTCTCATATGGTGCTTGACTTGAGTGGTTGTGTCATTCTGTCAAGCTTTTGGGCAGTGTCCCCAATATCTACTCCCTCATGTTGTGATGTCTCAACTGGTGTCATGGGATTCTCATTATACTCCCACTTTTGCTCTTGTATTTGCCATGCATCTTGTTCCATCATTTCTTCACATATTTATTTTAACATTTCTGCATTCAGCTCTTCATCCGTCATCAGATTTTGACACATGCCAAAAATATATGTATTTGTTATTTATTGTAAGTAAAAATACATATGTAATAATAATTATATTAATTGATTATTTGGATATTTAATTGTTAAATATTTAAATGATTAATTAATAAACTTTTTTCATAAATGTTATGAATTTTGTCCAATTATTATTGGTTCACATGGCATGAATTTATTAAGCTTAAATGTTCAAATGTGATTTGCTAACATTAATGCTTATGTTAATTAATTGATTTAATTTTTTGAAAATGACAAAAATACCCCCTTGAAGTCGGTTTTCATTATTTGAAGAAGGAAAATGTTTTCTTCTTCACTTATCTTCCTCCATGGCCGAATGAAACCCCTAAAATAGTTCCCAAATCATGCTTGATGATTCAAGGAAAGGAATGAAGAAAAATCAAGAAAAAAAGTTTAGGAAACAAGAGGTTAAAGGTATTATACTTTAACCCTAAGCTTAGAAATTTAGTTTCTTGTTTCTTGATTATCTAGAAAGGTTCTAGGGTTTCTTTAAATCTGAAAATTTGGGGCTTTTGGTTGTGGATGATGAATTGGAAGTGTTGATACATGTGTGAATAAGTTTTGGATGGAATTATTGTAATATTTGTCCAATTTGTTCATTTGATGACGTGTTTCCATTCAAGAGTGTTATGAACACTCTTGTAACACCTAGAATTGTTCTTGGGTGCTTTATGTGTGGTGACTTTGATTGGTGTTGTGGATTAATTGGATTAATCTTGAAAATTGGATTTAAAGCATGAAATTTGGTAATTTCGATTTCTGGATCAGTTATGGAAAAACTGAAAATTTTGTGATGCATTTGATGTCATATGAATGTATTGGATGTGTTTTGGGAGTTTTAACAATTACCGGAAAGTGTTTCGGAGTTGAAATAAGCGAAAACGGAAAAAAAACGGCGTTATCGAGTGATTTTTGAGCCAACCGGGTAACGGCTGTCCAAATAGTGAATTTGTCACTGTTCAGGCAGCCCATGAACTTCCCTAACACTATTGGGGCTGACCTGGGCAGTCTCCATAAGTGTCGGGTGGTCGGTTTGGTCAAAAACACGTTTTGCGTCATTTTACGGAAAAATATTTTTCGTAAAATTTCGCGACGTTTCCTTTATATTTATGTCGCTATTTGATATCGAATAAATAGATTTAGGTGAAATATGAATAGATTATTCATATTAGATATTGAATAATTTATTCGGTAATTTGAAAAGGTTTTAAATTTTGATTTCGCCCGAACCGCGCTTCCGCCTCGCCCTTCGCCCAAAACCCCAACAATGATAACAATGACCAAGAAGCCTGAAGATCATTTAGCCGACCTCGAAGGGACTTTCGAATTATTAAGGAAGAATAACATGAGGCTGACCCTGATAAGTGCGCATTCGGAGTAGCGTCGGGTAAATTCCTGGGATACATGGTCAGTGCTCGGGGTATCGAAGCAAATCCGTAGAAGATCCGAGCTATTTTGGAACTGAAGCCCCCTATGACAGTCAATGAGGTACAGAGCTTGACAGGCCGAGTAGCTGCATTGAACCGGTTCATCTCCAAAGCCACTGACAAATGTCATCTTTTCTTCAAGCTAGTCAAGAAGGCGAAGAAGGAGGTCACCTGGACGACAGAATGCGAGGAGGCGTTCCTGCAGTTGAAGCAATACTTGGCTCAACCTCCTCTTTTGGCCAAGCCAGCCCCAGGTGAGACTTTGTTCCTATACTTAGTTTTTTCTCAGTATGCTGTAAGTTCGGTGTTGGTGCATGAGACAGACAAGGTTCAGAGACCGGTATACTATACTAGTAAGGCCTTGCTGGATGCAAAAACCAGATACCCGACCCATGAATTGGTGGCATTTTCCTTCATCACAGCAGCCCAGAAGTTGGGACCTTACTTCCAAGCCCATCCTATAGGGGTATACACCGACCATCCTCTAAGGTAGATCTTGCATAAGTCAGAGGTCTCGGGTCGGTTGGTAAAGTGGTCAGTGGAGTTGAGCGAGCACGACATATCCTATCTGCCGATGGCAGTAATAAAGGGGCAAGCTTAGCAGATTTTGTCGCCGAGTTAACGGAACCACAAGTTTTAGCAGTCTCAGAGACCAAATGGGAGTTGTTTGTGGACGGTTCGGTCAGTTTGCAAGGTTGTGGAGCTGGAGTTGTCCTTCGGAGCAGCGATGGGGAAGAGCTGGTGTATGCCTTGAGATTCACCTTTGAGGCAACCGATAATGAGGCCGAGTACGAGGCCATTTGGCAGGGTTGAGGCTGTGCACGGCAGTTGGGGTCCGAGATGTAACTGTAAAGAGATACTCTCAACTAGCCATCCAACAGCTAAAAGACGAGTTCTAGGCCAGAGAGCCGAACATGATAGCTTATCAGGCCGAGGTGAAAACGTTGGCTAGGGGAATGGGCAATGTACATTTCGAGCAGATCGACCGGGAAAATAATCATCAAGCGGACTATTTGGCTCGGTTGGCATCATCAATCAAGTCGGAGAAGCCTAGGACTATCCCTCCGATCTGCCTGCAGGTAAAGAGTGTCGGGGAGCCGGAGGTAATGGAGGTGGATGTCGAGGGGAAGACCTCTTGGATGGACACGATCAGGAGGTACTTAGAGATTGGAGAGGCACTTGAAGATAAGAAGGAAGCCAGAAAGTTAAAGAACCGGAGTTCTAAATTCTGCTTGATTGAATGGGTCTTATACTGGAGGGGATACACGATACCACTTCTAAGATGTCTCGCACCCGAGGAAGCAGACTATGTGCTCAGGGAAATACACAGAAGGATTTGTGGGAGTCATGTCGGGGGACAGTCAATCGCATACAAGGCACTAAGGCATGGGTTCTTTTTGTTGGACAATTATGACCCATAGTGTCACTATTTGTAAAAGACATTGTGGTTTTTGTACAAATTAACTATGTGACAATGGAAATTGCTATTTTATCATTTTGTAATTAGATTACTTGAATATATAAATGATAAAAGTCCTTATGATTAATTCTGAATTAATAAGATATGAGACAATATCAATCAACAAAGGTTTAATCATTAAATATCCCTTGTCGTAGTATTATCGAGACTGGACATCGATAATGCGCAATAGACTAGTATTGCATTTGTGCATGTTACGGAAGCGTAACATCATAGTTCTCATATATTTAAGTATTGGATGCTTATGCAATGTGATATGAGGTTGTATTTACCGAAGATACGGAAACAGCTTCGCTCTGGATAGACCCCTCGGAATCCCATTGGTAGTATGACTATGTGTCTATGGGAATCCGAATCAGGGTATGTGTATTTTGTCTTAACCTGAGACTTGCATCGCTAGTACTTGCGACAATCAATATGCTTTGGTTTTGGTTGTCCGGGACTTTAACAGTTCTGTGTACGCCTCTTCTGGGTTTATTGAGAATCGTAGTGTATTGGGTGTGATGTCAAGATGTAAGTATCACTTCAGTCATATGGAGATGATGATCACGCAGAGATACAAAACTGGTTCTCTATTATATTGCAACTATCGGGATAATATGACAAGGTCATGATTATCCGATTATAGAGACTAGTTGCTTGTGATCCGATCTATACTTCGTACGGGACATACATTATTCCAGCCCCAGGCCTTGCATGTGACATCAGAATACTGGATCGCAATACGCAATACTACGTATACTACGCCTGTTATAGATTATATATTCTTTAAAGAATATTTCTGGAGAATTGGGTAGGCACGACGCTTTGCTAGAAGCTAACCATATCTCGTAAATCGGTAAGAACGTGGTACCAGGTACGCACGTGTTTGGATTGTCCAACGACCGGATTTACTGCCAACATATCCAGGGATCTCATGGGTCGCTTCCCCAAGATTCACCGATGACGTATGACTCGAACATAATTAATCTGGGAATAATTATAAAAGAGAGAAAATTAATCTAGGATTAATTGCGGAAAGATTTTATCTGGGATAAAATTCAATTAATAGAGAGATAACGATTAATTCGGAATTAATCGATAAAATAATATATTCGATATATTAAATGAAATTAGATTTCATAACGGAATTTAAATTGGATTTTAATTCGGGCGAACGAATTAATTTAGAATTAATTCGCGAGCGACTTTAATAGTAATTTTGCTAGGCATAATTATTTAATTAAATTTGATTTAATTACGTTGCAACGGAAAATTCGTTAATTCGGAATTAACGAACCCGAGCCCAGAATGTGTTTCCGAGCCCACTCGAATTTTGAATTAAAGTGGGGGCCACAAGTCACATCACAAGTCTATCATTTGCCTTTTGGTGATGAAAGTTATTGATGACTTGTTTCTTACACAATTGTGAAAGGTGATAGACTTTTACCAAACATTTGATTTTGGTATATTATATTTTATTTTTTGGAAAATCAAAGTAAGTCAACACAAATCATTCACTCTCTCATTTTCCTCACTTGGGCGTGAACTTCATCATTTTTCTCTCTACTTGGGCGTGAACCTAGGGTTCATTTTCTTTGATTTTTGATTCAATAATCTCAAGTGCTAGCACACAAATAATCATAAAAAGGGGATAGGGAAATATTCTCTAGAGTTTGGAATCTCAAACTTCAAGCTTGGAGCTTCAACATACATCAAAGAGAGGAGCTTGGAGTAACTTCTCAAAGTGGAATTTTTGAACTCTACATCTACATCCAACCGAGCATTGTAAGTATTTTCCGCTAACTTCTTTGCGTATTCACACTACTATTATGCTTAAATGATCTTGGGATTGTCCTTAGAAACCCAACAATGGTATCATGAGCCTATTTAAGCATGAAATTGAATTAGGGTTATTAATCTTGAATTTGGGTATTTTTGATTTGAGCATGATTTAATCAAATTGTTTGTTTGAGTATGCTTAGATAATGTTAACTTAGAGTTATGCATGATCAATTTTATGAAAAATTAATTGGATTAATTTTCCCCAAAATGTTGGCTTGGCTGAATGTGAAGGACCCTTGTAGCTCAGGTGATTTTAATTTTTAGACCATTGGATGAGTTTAAAATGAATGGATAAATTGATTTGTGATTTAATTGGATTGAAATCAAAATTAATGAAAAAAAATCCATTATTGCCGTGAGCATTAGAGAATGTTAATGGATTGATTTTGCTTCAATAATGTTGGACATGTATTGATAATAATAAAGCATGATTAATTATGTAAATTGATATTTTGGAAATGTTAATTTAAATAATTAATTATGCCTATACACTTTAATTAATTAAATTGTGAAATTTGGAATATTAGAATTTAATTAATTAGGCTTAATTTGGAATTGGGCTAAAATTGTTGTATTTGTGCCAAATGGGCTTGGTTGGGCCAAGTTGGTGTAGGACAATTGGATTGGATCCAAATTGGGCCTAAAACCATTCCATTAAGCCCAATATAACTAATGGGCCTTAGATAATTAATTGGGCCTAATGGGCCAAAATTAATTTTGTTGCAAATGGTGATTCCTTATTGGGCTTTGGTTGCCAAAGTCCATGCCTTAATAAATTAATTGAAAGCCCATTGGACTTTAATTAAATTGACATTGGATGTTATTTGGGCTTTGAGACTCATTAAGATTAGATTTAGAATCTAAGTCGTAAAAGGCACATTAAAAGTGTAATTATTTAATTTGGAATTAAATAAAGAATTAATATTTAATACAAATTAAATCGGATTTAAAATTGTAGTTCGATATAATTCAAGAATTCGTACTTTGAGTACTTATTCTTAAACGAGTTGGACTAGCGCAAATCAAATCGTTGTTTGAACATTGGATGATCATTTAATTCAAAGATTAATTATTGGATTAGATTGATTGAATAACATGCTTTGTGTGAATACATGGATGTATTGTATGAATAATAAATATCTGATGGATATTATATGAGTGAGGGCAATTTTGGAAATTGTTGTAATAAATTTAGAATTTATTAAATTGGACCTGCGTGTCCAGCCTTTATCTCTCGATTCTTTGTAATTCTCTTCTCACCAATTCCCCTTAATGTAATGAGGTTTCTTTATTGTATTGTGTAATTGGGTAGAAGTTAGAATAGTGCTAGCCGGGGAGAGGAAGTGAGTGATTTATTCTAGGAACAATTTATTAGATATCCATCTGCATATCATTATTAATTTTATTTATCGCGTCTTATTATGCTTTTAGAATGCATGCTTAAGGGTGTATGATGAGACCTAATCAAAGATAATTAATTGGTTGCCAATTACGCGAAAAACCCTCAACAAATATTAAGCGTTTTCCTTTCATTGAGTGATTCATTCTCAAGATCCAAGATTGGCATTGGTTTGTTGGCCAAAGTCAAGACCTTTGTCCATCGCGGATGTGTTTGAATCATGAAGGCTTTGTTCCATATCGCATGTCTTGGCCAAGTTGTGATTTGTTGGCAAAAGTCATATCACTTCTTGTTCATCGACATCCATTACGAAGCTTTCCAAAGTTAATGGGTCCCGCTTAACTGAAATCATTAAGCTTGTTGAGCCAAAGCCAAGGCTTAGTTGATTCAGAGGAAAAAGGTTAGGAAAATATATTGGATAAATTGGCATATATATTGTTTATATGTTTCGGACTTGGAGGTCCACCTACTGGATCTAGGAATTGGATGAGATCCAATTGATCTTAGAGATCTACCTAGTTAAATATCATACAGCTTGTTGGCCAAAGTCAAGGTTGTGTGTTATTTAACGGGATCCTAGCCCACTAGGAAACTAGGTTTCCCGAGTACTCAACAGAGGGTTAGAGGCTCGCCGAAAAATAGTGGGAGGCTAGTATTGATTTTGCAATTTCGTTCAAGTACTTACCAAATACGCGCTTTCAAATTATTTCGTCAATTATATATTTATTAGTTGGACTAATATTTTATTATTTTTCTTGTAACAGTTGGACTGTACCCAATAACGTTAATTGAATAGTTTGACTATTGCAATTAAGATGACTGGAAAGATCGGAGTTAGAGACATTATCATGGGCGAAAATATCTTTAATGGCGCGAACTTTCCTGACTGGGATATGAACCTCAGGATTGTCCTGGGGGCTGAGAGGATGCTCTATACGATAGAGAGACCTCGGGCCTAAGCCCAGAAATGAGCAGCTGCTTGAGCTTGAGCTTTGGAAGACTCATATCGATGACAACTTAACTACTCAATCCGTCATGCTCGCGCTGCGATGACCCCTCAATTTCGTCACCAAAACAAGGGATTGGATCCCTATACTATGATGGCAAAATTGAAGGACCTTCATCAATCTAACCTTAGATCGCAAAGGTATGAATTGCAGAAGAAGCTCTTTCGCTCTCGAATGTCAGAGGGTACATCTTTTGAGCATCATGTGTCACAGATGATTGCTGACATTGAACAGCTAGCTCAGCTAGGCATAACCTTTGAGGCTGAGACTTCTATAGATTTGATCTTGCAGTCTCTACCTGATAGTTGGAGCGGGTTCATCATGAACTACAATATGATGAACCAAGACCATACTCTTGGAGAGTTGATGGCAATGTGGCGTGAAGCCGAAAAAGAGCTAATGAAGGGCAAAAAGCGTGAGGTGCACTTCGCTTCAACATCTCAGTCTCCCAAGGCTTGGCCGAAGGCTACTGGAGGTGTAAAGAAGAAGAAGAAGAAGAAGAAAGTAAGACCAAATCGTCAAAGTCTTCTGGGAAGGCAAATGACAAATCCCAAGATGTATGCTGCATTGTGGCAAACGGGGTCACTGGAAGCGTGTTGCCGTGAGTACAAGGCGCACATGAAGGAAATCAAAGCGGGCAAGGCACCGGCTTCATGTATGTTTGTTATAGAAATAGACATGTCTACTTCTAGTTTTAAAAATTGATTTTTGATTCTGGTTGTGGTACTCATATATGTACTGATGTGCAGGATCTACAGATTAGTAGGAGACTGGCCTCATGAGAGATTGACCTCCGCGTTGGAAATGGGACCATGGGACTTATATTTTGGAACTGCCATCGGGACATGTACTAAATCTTTTAGACTGTTATTATGTACCTAGTTTGACTAGGAATATTATATCTGTATATATTGACCCAATGTGGCTATACTTTTATTTTTAGAAACACTGGGTGTTTTATGTATAAAAATGATATGGAGATATGCAGTGCTGATGTGAATAAGGGTCTTTATATTTTGAATATAAATCAATCTCAAACATATAATGTAACAAACAAAAGGCTTAAATTAAGTAAAAAGAGATGAAACTTATATGTGGCATTGTCATCTGGGACACATTAACAAGACTCGCATATCCACACTTTCGAAGATTGGGTACTTGGACGGATTTGATCCAAATTCATATGACGTTTGCGAATCTTATTTATTAGGCAAAATGCCTAAAACACCTTTTAGCGGTAAAGGTGCACATGCCACCGAACTGTTAGCCCTCGTTCATAGTGACGTATGTGAGCTCATGTCTAGCCAGGCTAGAGGTGGATATGAATACTTCGTAACCTTTATGGATGATGCATCACGTTATGGTTATGTGTATCTTATGAGACACAAGTCGAAAACCTTTGAGAAATTCAAAGAGTTTCGACACGAAGTAGAAAAAAACAGATCGGCAAAAGTATTAAAACATTATGGTCGGACCATGGTGGAGAATACTTGAGCAATGAGTTTCTTGATTACTTGAAAGAGTATGGTATTCTTTCACAGTGGACTCCTGCCAGAACACCGCAATTAAATGGTGTGTCCGAACGGAGAGAAAATCGACTTTGTTGGACATGGTAAGGTCTATAATGAGTCGCCACAGAGCTACCTATTTCCTTCTAGGGATATGAATTGAACAGTGCAATACTTATTTTGAATAAGGTTCTGTCAAAGTCTGTTCAACAGACTCCATATGAAATATGGACAGGAAAGAAACCTGGTTTCTCATTCCTGAAGATTTGGGGTTGATGGGCATACGTTAAACGTTTGGATGGTACCAAACTTGAACCCAAATCGGATAAGTGTCCATTTGTAGGTTATCATAGGGAAACCAAAGGATATTACTTCTACAACCCACAAGAGAACAAAGTATTTGTTGCTCTACATGCGGTTTTCCTTGAGAATGAATTCCTAAATGCAGTGGTTAGTGGGAAAAGTAGAAGTAAACTCTCGATGAAAGTCGGAGTGATACTGTTCCTGACACAGAATCCTTAACGAAACATCAACAGTTCATCAGGGATGGGACTGTACCACAATCTTCGAATACACAAGAACCGCGTAGGTCAGAGAGAGTCAGAAAACAACCTGAGAGGTATGGGTTTCTGATCTCACCTCATGTGGATATTAATCTTATTGAGGAAGACGAACCGCTACGTATGAGGAAGCGATACAAGGTATCGACTCCGGTTTATGGCAAGATGCCATGAAGTCCGAAATGGATTACATGTACACCAACCAAGTTTGGACACTGGTTGATGCACCAGAAGGCGTAAAGCCTATTGGTTGCAAATGGGTCTTCAAGAAGAAGACCGACATGGATGGCAACATAAAACGTACAAAGCTAGGCTTGTAGCGAAAGGGTATCGTCAACGACATGGTGTCGATTACGATGAAACTTTTTCACCTGTTGCCATGATTAAATCCATTCGGATAATGCTTGCTATTGCTGCATATTTCGATTACGAAATATGGCAAATGGACATCAAAACCACTTTCCTTAACGGAAACCTTTTGGAGGATGTTTATATGCAACTGCCTGATGGTTTTGTAGTACCAAAACATGCAGACAAGGTTTGCAAGTTAAATCGATCCATTTATGGATTGAAGCAAGCACGCGTTCTTGGAACCAACGTTTTGATGAGATCATAAAAGAATATGATTTCGTGCAAAACGAGGATGATCCTTGTGTATATAAGAATGTTAGTGGGAGCGCACTGACATTCATTATCCTTTACGTTGATGATGTATTGCTTATTGGAATGATATTCCCATGCTACAATAGGTGAAAGCTTGGCTTTCATTAAAATTCTCCATGAAGGATCTGGGAGAAACAGCTTTATTCTGGGAAAAAGATATACCAGAATAGATCTAGAAAGCTGTTTGGACTCTCCCATAGCACATATATTGACAAAGTGTTAAAGAGATTCAACATGGAACAGTCTAAGAGGGGACTGTTGCCAGTATCACATGGCGTCACTCTATCTAAGGACATGTGTCCTAAAACTCAAGATGAGAGAGACAACATGAGTCGGATCCCGTTCGCTTCGATAGTCGGATCGATCATGTATGCCATGATATGTACACGACCTGATGTCTCGTATGCTTTGAGCATGTGTAGTCGATATCAGGCCGATACAGGTGATGGTCACTGGGTTGCGGTTAAAAACATCCTTAAGTATCTTAGACGAACTACGGATGCGTTCTTAATCTATGGAGATGGAGAACTTGAGGTAACTGGGTTTACCGATGCAAGTTTCCAAACTGATAAAGACGATTGTAAGTCGCAATCAGGGTACATATTTTATTTGAACAACGGAGCAGTAAGCTGGAAATCTTCCAAGTAATAGACTGTTGTCGATTCAACAACAGAAGCGGAGTATATTGCTGCAGCTGAAGCAGCAAAAGAGGCAGTTTGGATCCGTAAATTTCCTAATTGGATTAGGAGTAGTTCTGTTAGCAGCTGAGCTCGTTCCATTGTATTGTGACAATAACGGGGCTATAGCGCAGGCTAACGAACCGCGATCTCATCAACGATCCAAGCATGTTCTTCGACGTTTCCATCTGATTCGTGAGATCATACATCGTGGCGATGTGAAGATCGAGAAGGTCGCATCAGAGGACAACATTGCAGATCCGCTGACGAAAGCTATTCCTCAGTAAAAGTTTGAGCGACATGTACATAGTTCAGGTGCTAGATGCTTCAGTGACTAGCTATAGGCCAAGTGGGAGATTGTTGGACAATTATGACCCATAGCGTCACTATTTGTAAAAGACATTGTGGTTTGTAAGGAAATTGTTATTTTATCATTTTATAATTAGATTATTTGAATATATAAATGATAAAAGTCCTTATGATTAGTTCCGGATTAATAAGATATGAGACAATATCATCCACAAAGGTTTAATCATTAAATATCCCTAGTCGTAGTATTATCGAGACTAGACATCGATAATGCGCATAGACTAATATTGCACTTGTGCGTGTTACGGAAGCGTAACAACATAGTTCTCATATATTTAAGTATTGGATGCTTATGCAAGTGTGATATGAGGTTTTGTTTGCCGATGGTACGGAAACAGCTTCACTCTGGATAGACCCCTCGGAATCCCATGGGTAGTATGACTATGTGTCTATGGGAATCCGAATCAGGGTAGTGTATTTGGTCTTAACCTGAGACTTGCATCGCTAGTACTTGCGACAATCAATACGCTTTGGTTTTGGTCGTCCGGGACTTTAACAGGTTCTGTGTACGCCTCTTCTGGGTTTATTGAGAATCGTAGTGTATTGGGTGTAATGTCAAGATGGAAGTATCACTTCAGTCATATGGAGATGATGATCACGCAGGGATACAAAACTGGTTCTCTATTATGTTGCAACTATCGGGATAATATGATAAGGTCATGATTATCCAATTATAGAGACTAGTTGCTTGTGAATCGATATATGCTTCGTACGGGGCAGACACTATTCCAGCCTCAGGCCTTGCATGTGACATCAGATACTGGATCGCAATACGCAATACTACGTATACTACACTTGTTATAGATTACATATTCCTTAAAGAATATTTCTGGAGAATTGGGTAGGCACGACGCTTTGCTAGAAGCCAACTATGTCTCTTAAATCGGTAAGAACGTGGTACCGGGTATTTA